>JAPEVG010000561.1:0-17618 GCA_029747595.1 Trametes cubensis
CATCTCCTTCGTACTTCTGGAAGCCTGTACTAAACTTGTCCCTGACACATCTTGGCAGGAAAACTGGCAACCAGAACTCGAGAAGCTAGTCACAAGCATCGGTCAGAAGTTCTCTGCCGCCTTCGACCGTATGTCCGCCCCGTCGTCCCCTATCACCGCGTCTGACATATTGCAATGCAGGCATCGGCTGCGCGGGCGAGATCCGCATTCGCGAAGACGAAGACTATGAGAAGTGGGCGATCGACATCATGGTCAAGTTCCGCGACCACGAGAAGCTGCAGCTCCTGACTGGCGAGCGACAGTCTGGCGGAGTGAGTGCCTCTTCCCATCTATTTTCAATGATCACCAGAATGGAAGCGCTGACGGCCGACCAGGAACGCTCGTTGACGACGATCCTCTACCTGATGAGTCTCACCGAGGAGGCGCGCGCGCCGTTCTCGCTCGTGGACGAGATCAACCAGGGCATGGACCAGCGCGCAGAGCGCGCCGTGCACAACTCGCTCGTCGAGGTCACCTGCCGGCCTGAGAGTGGACAGTACTTCCTCATCACCCCCAAGCTCCTTCCAGACCTCAACTACCACGAGCGCATGAAGATCCTCTGCGTCAACAACGGCGAGTGGCTCCCCGAGGAGAAGGGCCTCGGGAACATGATGGGCCTCATTGATAACGTCCTTCGTGCGCGCCAGGCGAACCGTGCCAACTCCGCGTCCTGAGCATATCGCCGTTCGAACTGTGGTTCTCGTCGTCTTTATGTCGCGCTCGGCTTGATGCCGACGCTACGCATAGCACCCGTCGACATATTGGATTCTCAACAGATATTCGAGCCGCCCGTGGGTATACAGCGCTGTCATTGTCACGAGTGTTGTATATTTTCTTTTCCCTCGCCGTTTACCTACTCATACGTTACTTGTGCTGATCCTTACCTTACCTCATGGCATTAACCCGGTACCTGTACATTCTTGTTGTTTTCCTGTATCGTACTGTGCTATGTATTTCCTCGGTCGTGCTGCTGATGTAGACGCATTTGTTCATGAACATCCTGCTGTCGAATTCGGCGCCGCTACCCTCACCGCCAGCATGCGCAAATGATCTGAAGTTCAGGGGTTCAACTTGACGTCCGTCCCAGCGCCCAGCGTTCGTGCCCACTGCAAATAGCACGATGAGTCTTCCTGAGACTGTACATTCACGGTGTACTAGAACAATATACGCGGAGACTCGGCTAGGTACGCCGTGCAGATACTTATACATGTCACTAGCCCTGAGTATACGGTGTCGGGCGGCACAGAGTCAGAACATTCCAAGATACGCAGTATGAAAGCCGCCCATGGTGCCTGGAATTAGGCTGGTACGGTGCATCCACCACGTTCGGTGGGCCAAGACGATGACATCCGCAGAACTTGCAGCCGAGGCCAACGTTCGCGACCACGACACGACCGCTACAACCGGAGTAGCATCCTCCACAGATCCCGCAACGACCACCGAGATTGCTCGCATTCCCCCGGTGGTCCGACTCGGCGACGACAGAGATTGTTACTGGCCACGGGCCGGGGTCGGGGTCGGGGTTTCGCACTGAAGGGTATTATCAACAGGCTCGGGGAGTTCCTTGGGTGACGGGCTTCCCTATATTTTGGGCTCAAAGGTGTTTTGTTGTTCAAACCTTGTCATGGTCCCTCCGAAGCCTTGATTGGTAGTAGCATATAGCGGGACTCGAGGCGTTGTTGAAAACGGGCCTCCCTGGCAGGATTACTGCAGTTCTAGGATAGATGCGGCTCCAATGGTGATTAGGGCACCGGCAGCACCTGTCGGATGATGTTCATGGCGAGGGCCATTGGGGTTCGTAGATGATATGCATGACTAGGTTCGGCCACCCTAGAATTATACCATACATGCAGATGCTTGATGTCTGAATATCTCGTTTCAGCCCATCCACATAGCGATACAAATACGGAGTGACCAGTCGGTGTGCGTCGGTGGATATGTTGCTATTGCCGAAACGACGAAGAGGCACCGTTAACAACAGTCTATCAGCGCTCTGCGGCAGTCTTCGATCGACGATAGCGGTTTCTTGATGAACCTTGGTGCCTGGAGGTTCAACAACTCAAGTATCAACAGGTGTTCGTGAATCGTGCTGGTGGCCGCGCAATCAAAGTCATAGAACCACTTGAAGGCTATCTCCTTACCATTCTCGCCCACTGCTGCCAAAGCGCCGAAACAGAGGTTTGGAGCCCAGAGAAGACAGTCCGCGAGCCCCCTTCAGCTCGAAAGCTCACCCTTTGAGAGGATTTTGAGATGCAGGATTTAATCGTGAAAGGTCTAGATTGCAGGGACGGGGATTGCAGTTTGAATTCGGGGAAGATCAGCCGCGACTGATGTCAGAGTTTGTGTCTGACCGGGGGTCCGTTTTGTCGGATGTTGTGTGCACTGAGAATGTCAAGTGTTGACGGAGGAGGAGAACGTGCTAGCCGTATCTCGTGAAGAGAGCCAAGGACGTACCTGAGTGCCTGTGACCTGTCATGGCTGGATGGCATCGCTCGATTGGGCAGGCGTATTGCCAGCGGCGTTGTGGCGTCGGCGGATGGAACGCGTGCAGTGCATCCCAATTAGGCAGCAGCCTCACAAGCTTGGTCCAGCCGACCACATCCGACACCATCCGATGGAAATCACCTCGCCCCGTTTCCCCGCCTCGAGATTCTCAACCACAACAAATTGCAGCCACTGGGGTTGCGTTCTGCGACTTGCCTTATTCCATCAGGCGCACTAGGCGCGCCGCGAGCGTCCGAAGAGGCCTTCCAAGCTCCCAGCGTTCGCGAACCACGCATATGAATAACGAGGCTAAACCGTATCGCGCACATAGTTTCATGAGCTTCAAGTTCGCCGGGACGGCTCGGGGGTGATATGACAAGTGATGGGCGTTCTTGCACGTAAACGGCCGTCGAGGGCCAGCAGGCCGCGGACAGCTCCGGTCATCTGACCATCACAGCTGTTCGATGCCGTTGTCTTCGCCCGCACTGCCTCTTGTAAGCAGCTGAGGTGGAGGTTCAGGACACTGGCCGGGGGGCAGAGCAAGCAGCAGACGGCCTGGAATGGAGTGAACGGCTAGAAGGCTCGAGGCATATGTTTTGCGGACGAGATTGGTTGAAGATTGAGTGCGTTGGTAGCCGACGCTCGTTAATGAACTCGGCTCGTTCCAAGCGACCCGTCTTAACCGAATTCGGCAACCAATCACAGGCGCCTGTGCGGGGCCAAACGCGGGTCGAGACCGTAGGCGCCGAATAAGCTTTTTGTCCGCCTTGGTCCTCTTCCGCTCTCCCATCCTCCTCCTCCTTCCCCCCGCTCCCCTCTCTCTCCCATCCTCCTCTCTCCCTCACCAGCGACATACAACACCATGCAAGACGACCCACGCAGCAATTCAGACATCCTCCGCACCTTACGCCACAAGCCTAGCGTCAGGTCTTTGTTGGTTCGCATACGGTCTAAACTGTAAGCATTCGTACCTCCAAGGTCTTGCCTTCACTTGCCCTTTTCTGCCATCTTGGGTGTACCGTCGACTTGCACCAGAGCTGCATGCATTACAGGCGCCACAGATGTCTAGACAGCAAGGGTTGACCTCCGCGAAGAACTCGAATAGTCGATTCGACGATGAGCTGTCCGTGTGAACATCTCGTTCCCCATTCTGCATTCTATGTTTCCTATTCTTTTCCGCGTTCTTCCTTCGAGGCCGAGTTGATGAGGAACCGCTGCGACTTGATGCGCCTCTTTCGTTCATGTTTATTGTTTATCTGACAATGGGACATTGACACATCCCTCCAGACGCCGCACATCTAAGCTCGAGACAGCCGAGTCTCCCCGCTTACGGATACCGTACATTCCGCCAGAAGTATGGGGCATTATCATTCAACACGCGTGCCTCTTCCACCACGACCCGCTCGACACATCCCACGAGCTCTCGTTTCTCGAGTCCCCATCAACTCAACTCGCCACCTACCGCGCGAGTATGGCCACCAAGAAGAACCTTTCTCTCGTGTCCAAACAGTGGAACGCGCTCGCACGGAGTTTTCTCTACGAATTCGTTTGGATATCTCGTGCCGCCCAGGCGAAAGCTCTAGCGCGCACGCTACTGATGGAGTACGTCGAGAATCTCTCCTCGAGCGGCAAGTTCATTCGTCGCCTCCATATCGAGACTCCGGCGTTAGAGCGCTGTGCGCCGGCGGACCTGCGGACGATTCTCGACTACTCGCCACACATCTGCATCTATTCCGACCATCACAGCGTACAGCGCAGTGTGTACGAGGACGCACCTGATCCGAGGTGTAGTCCGGAGGAGATTCTCAAGCTCGTGGCGCACCCCAAGATCCGTAGGCTGAGCTGGACCAGCTACGACGATGTTCCGTTCGAGCTTCGCATGGCCCCTCTTGGGAGCAACCTCACTACCCGGCTTGAATACCTCGAGCTTTCCACGCGTTCCCCGAGCCTACCTAACCTGAGCACCATTCTCTCAGGCTCCTCTTCCTCCACGCGCGGCGACTTCGAGCACCTGCAAATGAACGTTCACCTGCCCGCTCTCCGGGCGTTGAAGGTCTCTCTGGATAACAACACGTTTGCCGTTCTTGCATCCTGGGACATGCCGAGCCTCACGAACCTATCTGTCATGTCATCCGACTTCAGCTACACTGGTGAAGGCTTCTCACGGTTCTTCCAGGCACACGGTGCGAAGCTGCTTCAGCTCGAACTTGGACACTCGTCTTCCGCACTCGAGGAGTACTACCTCACGACACCGCAACACCTCCTCGTCCTCCAGCAGCAGAATCAACAACAGCAGCAACCATCCATACCGCTTGCCGAGTGGTGCCCAAACTTGCGCGAGTTTATCTGTTCCGCAGACGCCGAGTGGCACTGGCAGAGTCCCGACTGGATCGCGCCACACATCCTCCTTCCCGCACACCCACGAGTGGAGCTGATCGGCATCCGGGACATCAATACTCGGCTGCTTGACGATCCACTCACACCGAACGATGCATGGAGCTCGCGCTCGGCGTCGTCGGAAGGATGGGAGACGATGGACGACACGCTTTTCGATGCACTAATGTGCGAGGACGCGGACACACCCTGTTTCCCGCTGTTCGAGCAGATCTCATCGCTACTGCGGCGCGACGCGTTCCCCGCGCTGCGCTTCGTGCGCGACCTGAGCGCGGAGAGCGACCGGCTCCGCACGGTACGGCCGCACCCGCGCGTGCTCCAGTTCTGGCGCAAGGTCGTTGCTCGGTGCGCGGAGCATGGCGTCTGGTTCGAGGACTGCACGGGCGTGAACATCACGCAGCGTGCGCTCCGCCGGGCGACGCTCCCCAGCGCGGAGGACGACATCGCGTGAGGGTTGAAACTTTCGCCCGTGGTATCGAAGATATGATCTATGCTGCCCTTCCGCACGTCGGGAGGGGTTCTCTTGGTTACATTTGGTTTGGGTTCTTTCCAGGTTCGGGTCTCGGATTACGACGACACATATGCCCCACATGATACGACATGACACGACACGATATGACCACCACGATCCACCCTGGCCCCGTCTACGGTCAAAGGGTCCACGTACATACACGCATCCATGCATACACATCTCCTACCCACACATGACACATACCATCTATCCATCGTCTTCATCGCTATCGCCATCCTNCCCCCTCGCAACCCCATCGCATACATCTCCCTTCCTCCTTCCCCCTCCTCCCTGGTCATCTACAGCTCTCGTCACGCATCCCCACATCACCCCTCCTCGTAAAGGCAAACCCAAGGCTCGTTGTACATACATACCCCCGCACTCCGCACGGACATCACATATCCCTCCCAAACCTCTTCCTCTAGATCACGCCCCAAAGCTCCACCGCGGCATGGCGTCGATCTCGGTCTCGTTTCCCCGGTCGCTGTCTGTGTTACCTCGGTCTACTCTCGTCCTCCTTTTTTTGGTTTCCTGTTCCCGTCATCGTTGTCGCTGCTACTCCGCTATCCGTTGCTGCCCGTTGTACGCTCATGGAATGGTCCCACGTTAGCGTGGTTCGAACACGTCTATTCTTCACTCGTCGAGGCTGTGTGTGAGTAGGGTGGTATGCGCGTCCTACATTGAGAGACCTGCTGAAGGCTATTCCGTCCATCTCTGCTGTGCGTAATCGTACGAAGGAGTTCCTAGCTACTTAGCCCCGTCGGGAGAGGGAGACGATATCGGGTATGTGCATGAGAAAACGGTGCGGTCTCGTTGGACTGTAACTTACGAATGTCGCTCCGCGTGAGTACGTCCGACGACGATCACGCATAGGTCCCAAATCATCCTCGATTGTTCAGGCAATTTCTGTCGACGTCGTCGCCATCGTTCAAGGTGACTTGGCGGTATCCGCTAGGGCACTGCCTAGCTGGTCGGAGTGAAAGGGCGCGTATGCGTACTATGGGGACGAATCCGTTCAGGTGGAGAATACTCACAACTTGGACGGCTTTGTAGATATCGATGCAGTTGCATGTAGGTTGCGAATAGCGATTGGATGAGCAGCCATCGTCTACGCTGAATTTCTACCAACCTCTCAAGCCCCTCTACACGCTGCCGGCCGATGCTCTTGGTCAGACAGAGTTCGGACAGCAGAACACCTTCGAACCAGCAAAACAATGCTTCCCGTCGCCAGTGGAGCTCTCTGGGCCCACTTGGTGATACCCAGTAGGGCACATTCCGAGACAAATCGGCGAAGTGCCGTCCCAGAAACAGCCGTTTTCGTCACCGAGTCGGACTGCTNGGGGGAATATGGGGCGACCCCAGCGGCCATGACGGGATCCACGGAGGATGCCGCTCCGGTTGTGGTAGTCGCCGCGGCGTTGGCTCCAATGCCTATGAAGACGGCTAGTGAGAGGAAAACGGAGGTGCCAGTGATGACCTTCATCTCGATGGCTACGCTGATCGGGTTGGATGGTCAGGTATGAGGATCATTACATAGGCTTTGAGATAGATGCTGCTCACACGAGTTTGTTACAAAGACGAGTGGAATGGAGTTGAGATCGTGGATAAGCCGGCGTAGGGGCAATGCTATGGGCGGGCTCGTGGTGTGGAAGTGCGCCGAAGGAGAATCAACAGATGCTCGATGGGCAAGTTGGGGCAGACTACCCAATCCTTTAATACGCTGAATTCCACAGAGTAAAGGCTAGAGGTCGCCACCCCTCGCCCGGTTGATTCCATCATATCTACGTTCAGGCTCGCCACCAGCAATGACAACGAGGGTGGCGTAAAAAGCAGGAACGTTCCAGCTTACGGATTCTCGGAGTGTCCATGTCTCATGGACTCACGATGTCGCTCCTTTGCTCGAATGTGTGGAGCGCCGTTGTTCATTGTGCGGTGGCGTCGGATGCAAGTGTGCACCGTAGGTCGGAGTCACTGAAGTATGTACTAGGCTGATTTGTTGCATGTCGTCCCCGCCGTGGATTCTCGATACGTGCGACACGTTGCTTATTTCGACACTCCGACAGGACAATGATCATCGCCATGGGTGTATCAGAAGTGAGAATAGTGTGGCGAGTTGATTCATGAAGGTAATCGCAAGCCATGAGAGTCTGGATTGACACACACTAGCATGAGCAAGTTGCTTCGAATCTGGCATTGTACATTCAATCTGCCACGTATACACGGATGAGTTGAGGCAGATCTTCGTACATCTGGATGCAATTCATCGCTTGGGCTTGAACCAGACGAACGCCTGACATAACGTACCGACTCGGACGCCTTACAGGTCTTGTGGTCTATGGTCCTTCTTGAAGCTGCCTGATTACTCCAAGACGGAATAATCCGTAGAGGCGACGTGGCAGAAGATTGAAGTTGTTCAATGACGATTATATGCGCCAACGTGCGGGTAAACACCTCCAGGCGTACAAGTAATCTGGAGGCAGAGGGGACAATGTTACTTAGCGCCCAAGTGATGGTGTGGTATTCGTGGCGCCCACGTGGCGCTTACTGTAAACTCATCACTCGAGCTTCCTGCTTTTGTCCGACCTCCACCAGGTACTAACCGTTGGAGTTAGCATAGAGAGAGCCCTAGTCCTATAGCCATAGAAGCGCGACAGAAGACGCACCACAGATTATGAGCCTTGTCACATCGCCCCTAACCCACCCCGCCCATAACTCACTTTCGACGATCACATGCGTTGGCCCACAAGTCATGCCGTTGCTGATTGTTCAAACCTAATGATGATGCAGTCAATCTGGGACCATGGCGACTTTACTTACTTTGCACCTATATCTTGTCGACGCAACTAGTCGTCAAGACCCTTCTAGTTCGTCGAGGCGACTCCTGGAAAGGTGCGCCTTGTTTTGTATACATTGTTTAAAATGACCAGACATTGGCATGCCCTATCTGCAGATAGCGGAGCTTTGTAGAGTTTGACACGTCTGCTGTGTATAAGGCGTTACAAGTCGCAATGTGGAGTGGATGAGCCCGCTCAGTCATCAACGCCACAAGGCAGCCTGTTTCTCTGCATACGTTGTATGCTTGTATCTGTAAGTGCTTGGATCCAATACAGTTTCTATCAGCCATGTCAATATCACGGATTTATTTGATGACGAACCTGCCTAGCTTTMTGACGAGGTRGATCCTTCTCACATTCACCAGGAATAGCTCAATTGACATTGCCACGAGAGGCAGTGCAACAATGTACCGTGTTTCATCCTTGTAACGCTTTGCCACCTCTGTCTACTCAAACGGCACGCTCAAGCTTTGTCAGAGATCTCTCACGACAGCAGCCGTCGTGGATGGGTAGCTATCATCCCATCCGCTGTCTAGCCGGCCGAGCGCCCGGCAGGGGCATCGTCGTAGGTGACAACCAAAAGGATAGGTACGTGTCATAACTACTCCTACACATGTCATCAACGGCAAAATGAGAAATTTACAGAGTTCTCGGGACCATGTCGTGAGATGTTTGGACTGTTCCTCCGCCGGAAATAGGCGCCAACCGCGGACTCATACTACCGCCAACCCTAGAGCATCTGCTCACTGCTGGCACGTCCAGGTGCTCGACACCTCGTCAGGTCACGTATCACTTCGAGAAAGGCGGTCGGTATGCCACGCCCTCAGCCTGTTGCTATCATTGCACTGGCGTACCTTGATTGACTGCCCTCGACGCTCCACACACGAACTCTTCGAACATGTCCTCGAGACATACCGACTTCTTACCGATCACATCCCCGACTCAATACCCGCTACTGCGTAGTGACCTTGCCTGCTTTGCTAAGAATAAACACATGAATCACCCAAGTGGCCTGTGCTCCTCTCGCTTACCAGCGCAAGGCTCGCCGGACTACTTCGATGACCTGCCGAGCCATACCTCCACGATTCTTCGCATAGCAGCATGCTCACTTGCACCTAGCCCAGCCCAAGTGACCGCCGGCAATTGCATTACTTCACGTGGCTGTTGCGGATGTCGAACTCAAAAACGTCGGATATACTCCGCGAGGATATCCCGACACGTCTCGGACCCGCGCCGTCCATCCTCTGGACATGCTGCATGAATCCCCTCATCCCCTTGCCAGCATATCTTTGTCTTCGCCCTCAGTCTCGCCCGTGGTTGTGTCATACGCTCCGCGCGGCGCTTCGACCCATGTCCGTTCCTGACCCCGGGGCTTCGCAGTTCAACTGCCCCGCGGAGGCATGACCCCACACCCCGCTGAATCTCCGGCCGCCTGCCCGGATCGACCACTCGGATGTGCGCATGCACGGCCGTTGCAGGCGTGCCATGCACTCCTGGATCACGAAGCTCTCGTCGCCTGTGTCACGCATGCCGAGCGTCCTACCAACCCTCGTCAGCCGCACGAGTATACGCGAGAATGCTTCGCCGCGCGGACCTCTGTTACGATAGCGCTCTTCCGGCTGCTGGGCTGAGGAAGAACTAGCCTGAGCGCGGATTCGGATAAAAGGGCAGGAGGCGAGGCGAGATGTTCTCCAAGCTCCCTAGCTACTCCACAGGCCTCGCCAAGCCGGAACCAGCAAGCTCGCTAGAGAGATGTTCGCATTCACCGCTCTTGTCACCCTCGCCTCGGCTGCGCTCCCGAAGGTCCTCGCCCACGGCGGTGTCCTCGCGTACTCCAACGCGGGCAACTGGTACCAGGGCTGGGCTGTAAGTCTCCATCCGAGTGTACCTCATAGCAGTCACTGATGCTCCTTCTGCATGACTAGCCGTACAACAGCCCCGTCGGCCAGACCACTATCCAGCGCCCGTGGTCCACCTAGTGCGTATCACTCACCAGCTGTATGCTGGATGCGAGACTGACCACGGCGTACTCGTAATAGCAACCCCATCACCGATGCCACTGATGCCCAGCTTGCCTGCAACGACGACGGTACCTCTGGTGCTCTTCAGTTGACTGCCACCGTTGAGGCCGGCTCTGCTATCACTGCCTACTGGAACCAGGTCTGGCCCCACCCGTACGGCCCTATGGTATGTCAGCCCAGTACCGCAAATACAACGTGCAGCAACTCACGATATGACAATAGCTCACCTACCTCGCGCAATGCCCCGGCTCCACCTGCACGGGCGTGAACTCGAACACTCTCAAGTGGGTGAGTATCAAGTGGCCGGCCCATCTCCCTTTTGCCACATTCCACTGACATCATCATTTGCTCGCGTGCTACAGTTCAAGATCGACGAGGCTGGTCTGCTCTCCGGCACGATCGGTGACGGTTACTGGGGCGCCGGCAAGATGATCGACCAGAACTCGTCCTGGACGACGACGATCCCGAGCACCGTGCCCTCTGGCAACTACCTCATCCGCTTCGAGACGATCGCGCTCCACTCCCTCCCCGCGCAGTTCTACCCTGAGTGCGCGCAGATCCAGATCACCGGTGGTGGCAGCCGCGCCCCGACCTCGGACGAGCTCGTTACCTTCCCCGGCGCGTACAGCAACAGCGACCCTGGCCGTGAGTATCGCTCGGGATCACCGTTGATGATCTGCACGCAGTGCTCTGCATAGATGAATGAATGCTGACGAGGGGATATAGTGACCGTCAACCTCTACACCCAGGCTGCGGAGACCGACAGCACCTACATCATCCCCGGCCCCCCGCTCTACGGCAGCGGCACTGGTTCGCCGGCCCCGGCCCCGGTGAGCAGCCACTGTCCCAGTTATTGACGGCGCGTTGACTGACGGCGCGCGACACGCTCAGACCTCCGCCCCCTTCTTCGCCCAGCTCTACGCCCTCCGCCCCGAGCTCTACGCCCACTNGCTCCTTCCGGCCCCGCTGTCGCCCACTACGGCCAGTGCGGAGGTTCCGGCTACACCGGCCCCACCGTGTGCGAGACCCCATTCACCTGCCAAGCACAAAACGGTACGCGTCTTCGCCGTTGCTCCCAACCAATTCCACTGAGCGCTGATGCGATTGTCCACTCCTGCAGACTACTACTCTCAATGCTTGTGATTCCGAGACTGGATCCCCGACTGCTGAGTAGAAGCGAGAGGAGGAGAAGGCACGACGAAGGGATGCGAGGCTGGACGCGCGGTGAAGACCGCGCAAAGGTTCTCGGCGGAAGCGTTGCTGCTAGCGTACTCATATGGTTCTTGTTCTCGCGCCGGTTTTCGATGTAACGATGAGAATGTATACAATCCTCTATTCGTCCTTCAGGCTTTTTCTCGTAGAAAGATGCATCTTATGGAGCATGAGCTCACTCACGGCCGCCGAGATTTCTGCGTGGGATCCGGATGATTGAGGCCCGATGGCAGGAACAACTAGAGGTAGGTCCGAAAGCGCATCAAGCGGTGCGCTGTCATAGCACATATATTTCTTCCGCTACGTATTCTGAATACATGGAAAGCGATCATACAAGCGCCTTGTAACAGTCTACAGGACAAATCAGCTAGGGTGGGCGATCACGATGCATACTAATCAGAGGGAGAAAAGGTGGCAAGTGAACTTGAATAACGGTCAAAAACCGATGCTCTTGACAGGATAACCCCTCGCATGAAACCCCTCGGGCTTAGAGCGCGTCATGCGAACAATGAAGACGGAGGCTTCCACCATGTTCGTGGTAGCCTGCGCTTTCCCTTCCAAGTCCTTAAGCGCATCCTGAGCCGCTGGCAGCAGGACGTTCTGCACCAACAACGCAACTCTATCCCGCAAGTCTCCAACGGCATCCCCGGAGGACATGTTAGCGTTCCAGAGCTCCGTCGCCCTTTCGGAAGCAGCGTCAGCGAAAATTCGACTGATGCTGAAATCCTTCTCCGGATAGGTGAAGGAGCCGACGGCTTCGCGGGATACCTCTCGGCCATGCATAACTCGGAATGGAGTGATTCTTGGTGTGATATGTGCGCCCTCTACGGTGCCACCCTCCGGCACGACGTGGATAAATTGACTGCTCTTTGGATGCTCCACGAGGATGACCGCAGTAGGGTACTTGGTGAAGAAGCTGAATTTGGACAGCATGCCAAGTGTTCAGCGCGGAGATTGTAACTGGAAGAAGGTGAGTCCGATGGCTTCGCGAAGAGAAAGATGAAGCGAAAGATACCAATGTTCAGTAGGCTTGTAGTGTGACCAGTGTTCCCTACCGGACAGAGTGCGAATGGGTGCGGAGTGTAGGGATGATTGATTCAGTGATGCTGTGAAGATCGTGTGTACAGCGAAGCGATTGATTGCGGGGGTGAAGCTGAGGAGATTCAGACTTGCTGTTTGTATCCACAGCCACGATGGATGGTCAGTCTCCAGCGAAGCAGAGTAAGGACCAGTGGGGTGAGCAATCGAAAATCTGAGCTGGGCGACTCGGTGGTAGTAGTATCAGTGTGAACCTTGAATAAGGATGATGGACGCTCACCAGATGGGACAAGATATGGGCGATCCGCGTGTCATGAGGCCTACGGCCTGAGAGTTGGTATGTGGCGCGCTTGAACGGTACCTGTAGAGACGACAAGAGGTTCAAGGTCGGCTGGCGACAACCCAGGACGATTTCCATGAACACATAATTAGGGCGAGAGAGGAGCTTGAGTACACAACATAGGCGCTGACTTCAGGTGTATGGCCCGTGAACGTACAATTCGGCGTCAAGGCTGATGGCGTCGAGTTCGCGTCTAAGTAATCAACTCCTTCATTGGCCAAGCCAACATTACTAGTAGTGTCTTTGCCGACGCCCGACAACCGTACGAACGTAACATTCAAGAAGGGACTTACAGCAAGCCTGATTAAGCCTATTCAGTCGCGCCTCAGCGCCTTTGACTAAACCACCGCAGCCGTGAGATGATGCTGAGCGAGGAGCTGGCCATCGTGATGCAAGTTACGCCAGATACTAGCCCAGCGCGGTGTCAGGCGTCGGTGTGCTGTAACATTGATACTGAGCTCAGTGAACGTGGCCGGCGCATCAACACAGGAACTTCGAGTGCGTTCATCCCGGACATTCGCACCGTCTTGAATGACCCACTGCAGTGCCGGCTCTCGTTGCGAGGATTTGGCGCGCATGCTAACGATGACAGTTGATCACGACTTTGACAATGTCGTGTTCCCATGAAAGCGTGCCTACGAACCATGCGCGTCAGCGTTTGTTCGCATTCATTGCCACGGGACTTAGAGTTCGGGAAGACAAGCGGCGCAGGGGTATATAACACAGGCCGAGCATTCCCATCGCCCCTATAGCGTTTGTTCACGCTCTCACTGACACGAGCTTCTCTTCCTTACCACACACATCCCAGCGCAAGGAACCATGCCACAAGTCGTAACGGTCGCAGACTGGGCTCCGCACGTCGGCGTTGGCATCTTAACACGGCTGGTCAGCTTCGCGCGGTCGGCGCTGATCATGACCGTCGTGGACAACCCTCTTACTTGGAAGTTGGGCTTCCGGGGCACGAACGAGAAAGACGACGTCGAAGGTGTGTCTTCCATTGCACTGTCTCTCCGGACACTTCTGGTGGTCGTCTGACAGAATCACTGTTGGTCTTGTCCGCGATGTAGGCCCATTCTATATTCTGGGCTCACCGAAGCGTCAGATCGACGACGGAAAAGCGGTGGTGGCGTCTGCAGAGTATATGAACAGTCAGTGTCACCCCTCTTCAAAGTAAGGAAAACACTCACTGTGCGATCTCTTGCCACGTCCACTTCAGAGTATGGACCTTTCCTGTTCGTTATTGACGTCAAGGACGAGAAAGGCGAACCTATCCCGAACGCAACTCTGGACTGGTGGCAAGCAGATTCCGAGGGCAACTACTACTTCGCAACCTGGACTCTGCGCGGCAAAGTCACAACGGACGCAAACGGTCGCGCGGAGGTCCTCAGCATCCGCCCGGGGGACTACGGTGCCCCAATGCTCGGCAGGCGGGCAGGTCATATCCACCTCATCGTGAGCGATGCCAAAGGGCGGCACAGGACGATGACGACCCAGGCGTACGTGTGCCCTGCGAACAAGAGCGAGCACATGTTGGCTGACATGTACGTCTGACGAGTCCCTGTATATGCACGTCCTGTCAATGACCTGACCTTGGTTGCAGTGCGAACTACGCCCGCACAAGTCGGCCGGGCAACATGATGACTTGTTACTCGATCCCCGCTGCGAACGACTGCGAGAAGTACTGGGACTTGCCAGAGCTGTCTGCGGAGGACACCACGATGACTGAGCGAGTCAAGAGGTGGAATGCTCAGTTGAAGGATCACGGGGTCAACCGCGAGATCATTGCTGTAGGGCAGCACGAGCTCAAGCTGAACAAGGCCTGAGGATACCGTATCGTGTACGTGCTGCTCGGACATATACCACGTTCCCATGTACTTGTATGCATGTAATATGCACCGTTTGTTCTTCGCGGGCGCAGCGCAGGATTGCGTGGCCGAATCAGTACGCTTCATTTCGCATAGGCAGCAACGTCTCACCAGGCAATACACATCTTGAATTGGAAACGTTGGCGACATGGCTCGGCATGAATCCGGTGCTGCATTGCTGTAGGGCCGGCCCTGTCTGGTACAATATTGATACAGTTGACAGTGAGTGCTCGCAAATGGGGCCGTCACCATACAGCACGAAGTCGGGTGCTACTGAACACATGCAGCTCTGAAAGGTTGCGCTACATTCAGCGGGACCAGCCGTGTTCGTGGTACGGGAGAGGATGAACACGGGCAAACGTGCCAAGCCCATCCAGACCCTGCGGGTTTTGTGGGAAGCCATCGACTGGAAACAGTGGCTGTAAGCAAATCGTGATGTCCGCCATGCGTATTACGGACGCACCTGTATGTCGTCGCCCCCAAAGATATCTGGTCCAATCCATCATGATGTCACATAGACGTCTTTCCTGGATGTCCGCCAGCACTCTTTCGCCGCCTCGATACACTTGTTGAGGACGTCGTCTGCACCACCAAGCACACCCATGCCGAGCTGCATCACGGAAACCAATCCGCCCTTCTCGTCCACCACAACCGAGATGGTCGTGTCTAGAAGCGGCTCCTCGAACGAAGTGGGGTCCGCGAGCGTATGTGTCCTAGCGCACCGCGCCATAGTAAGTTGAAAAGCCGAGTCTTCAAGATCAATCGCGAGTACGTACCCATCGAAGATGCCGAACGAGAACGAGGTTGGAAAACGATCTATTGATAATGGCCGCATCTCTTTTCTTGAGCACACCGTGCGCCTCGTCTCCTCGTTATACGTTGCCTTAGGCAGTCTCGCTGCGAGCCCGGAATCAGACCATCGACGTTGGAGTGGAACGCGCACGGGGCATACTCACCGTTTTTTAGGGCAGCGACCATCGCCAAGAGCGTCGCGTCGAACGCATTCCCGTCGTAGTTTATGCACGTCGCATCGACGTACAAAACCCAGGCCACCTTGCCCGGTTCGATACATAGCGAAGTTGTGGGCACGACGCCTGACCTGCAAGCATCTCGACGTCTTGACCTCTGCTCACGTGCCGCAAAAATGAATACGAAGGACGTACGAGACGAGGACCTCGTTCAGCCTGTCCGAGAGCACCTGCGCCTCGTCCGTCGGCGGCCCAGGCTTGAATTTTGGCGAGCATATAGCAGGCAGGTCGAGGTTTGGTACTGCAACAAGACAAGAGGACGTGCGCGCGTTCGGTCTGCGGCCTCTCGCGAAAACGGGTGTGTAGAGAACGTACCGAGGAAGCCCTCGTTAGGACGGTCCAGCTCTGGCTCTGCGATCTCTGCCTTGACCCCACACACCACCGTCGTCGACCCTAACCGGACGAGCGCAGAGCCATCCGCGGTCGATATCGACCCTGTGTGTATTCCGCGGACTCGCAGTCAACACACCATCCATGAACTCGTCCCGCGCTCGTGTAGAGCCCCCGTGTATACATGCGCGGAAAGAAAAAAAGTACGAACCTACGATGAGCGAGATGTCCCGCCATTCATCAAAGTCGCGCCCGTCCGGCCGAACGTCCTCCGCCAGGAACCGCTCGAGGTATGTCTTGGGATGAAGTCGTTGAAAAGTGAGCGCCTTGAGCGCGTCTTGCTCTGCAGTGTCGGGGCTCGCGGACGTCGATGCGGAAGCAGCAGCAGTGGCAGCAGTGGCAGCAGTGGCAGCCATATGTATAGTATAGCTCGAGACTCAGCAGACCCTAGTTGCGACACAGAACGAACGGAGAAAGCGCTATAGCCGAGCGTGCGTTATGTTGTGTTATGTAGCAGAGTTTGCAAGATGTGATGATGATGGTCCGAGGCAGGACGGGACCAGAAAGACGCGACGGCGAGAGGCTTGGTTGCCGGCGGGATGACCACATGCAACACATGCAACGGCGAGTGCGCCAATCGCGAGCCGCCCATGGGAGCGGGCGGGCGACTCGGGCCCGGCGTCGAGCGCGCGCGCGTCCGCCTACGCGACGAGATTGAGGTGAGATAAATTGCGTTCTCAATCTGTCCCGCCGTGGTCCGCCGCGCACACACACGCACGCACATACAGCGGATTTCATTTATCCTTCCTCATCCATTTGCGCCTTGTGGGTCCACCCACCACGCGTCCACACAATGTACATACATCCTGGCAGGTGCGGTGTACAGTGTACCTGTCAGCGCATGATGGCGCTCTCTTCTGCAGCTGTTCGCGCTGCTCTTCGGGCCGGCATACTTATGTGCATGCAGCACCTGGTGCCTGCTCGGCGGGGGCACGATCGCGCAGCGATGGGAAGCAAGCGATGCGTACATTCTACAGCTAGTCGTGTTTCTTCTTTTCCGCCCATTAACTCGTACATGTAATCCCATCCTCTCCAGCCACGCCCGTCCGTCTGCTCGTCCGTGCGTTGAGAGAGAGAAAACCAGCCCAGCCCGCCGTCCCCGGCAGCGCCCCGGCACTATGCCTGCCCGCCGACGATCCCTTTTAGGACGGCGTACTCGGCGTTGATGATGCTGCTCGTCGCCGCGCCGATCGCGACGTTGTTCGCGAGCACGACGAACTTGATGTCCAGCACCCGGCACTGCCGCACCCGGCCCACGCACACGCCCGCCCCGGACTGGTAGTCCCTGTCGAGCCGCGGCTGCGGCCTGTCCGCCTCCTCGTGCACGNAACACCGTGTGGCGCGGGGCGGACGGGCAGCCGATCGTGTACGCCTCGGACGTGTACGCCTGGAGCGCCTCGCGGACCTGCTGCGGGCTCGGCGGCGGGCGGCGGGCGAAGCGGACGGAGACGCACTCGGTGTG
>JAPEVG010000562.1:0-17616 GCA_029747595.1 Trametes cubensis
TCCCTCACCATCCAAGGCCCTGCCTTCTTCCAACGGCGTGTCACAAGGGCCCATCATCCTCGCCACTGCGCCCGTTCACGCGCCACAACCAAAGCGAGCATCCGCACCAAAGTCTAGCTCCTCCGGGCCCAAGCCCATCTTCGTCCCCTTCCGCCCAGAGCGTTCTTCGCCCGAGCTAGAGGACATCCTCCTCAAGAAGAAGTTCGTCGACGCCTTCCAGGGCAAGGGCACATGGGGCATCGACTCTGTACCTCTCCCCTCCGCCGTTCCCTCAGCGGGCAAGCAGGGCAAGGCCCAGTGATGTAATCGCCCACCATATATCCCCCCATGTGATGTTCTATACCCATTGTGAGTCTCAGCCTTATTACCACCCCTCTCCTCCATCCCCTTTCCGCTCCGCGTCTTCGCGCCTTCCCGCTTCCGTTTGCTCAATCCGGCGCGCGCAGATCATCCCACACGACCCACCCACCTCATTCACCACCACCACCACCACCACCATCATCTATCACGAAGTCACGAATATGCACCGGCCCACTACGACCCGCTACCGCACCCGCACCCTCAGCTTCACTCGAAGCAAAACCTCGCCGAGCTGCATTGTATCATAGGAGGGTTTACTGTATATAACGCGTAGGGTAATGGGCCATCGCCGCTTGTAGTCGGACGGACGGGCGTATCTTCCACCATCACGTATCGCCTCGCTCGCATCTCGCATCTTGCTCCTGCTTTCTACGTACGTTCTGCACTTCCCCGGCTCCTTCGCCTGCCGCTGTTTTGTTTGTCTCTCTCCCCCTCTCGGCACACTTGCAATCATTATAATGTCCAGTGCTCTGCTCTCACGCTTCAGTCCGAACCCGCACGTCGCGTCTCCTACTCCGACCTCGCCTCCTCCGCCGCCACTCCCGCCCGACAGCATCTACACGTCCTGCTACTGCGAAGAGAACATATATCTGCTCGCCCAGACGTTCACGCAGCTGTCCGAGTCAAACGCCACGGAGCGCCGAGGTCCTTGGCCGTGGCAGATCTTTGTCGTTTTCATCTCCAACGGCGGTAAAACGGTCCGCAACTTTACTCTTCCGTCCTCAGAGCCTCAGAGTGTCTGCGATGTCATGCCCCCGGCGCCCCGCCACCAAGAGAGTGGGCATTGCCAATGCCATACTTACCCTGGTGGCGGGGCCAGGCCGCACCTGGAGGCTTCTCTTGCCCCCCAGGTGCGGCCTTGAAGCTTGTGACCTGACTCGGTGACCGCCGCTCTGTTCACTGGACATTGATAGACTCACGACATCTGTTTTCTTCCTTTCATTCATACACGCATGCATTCAATTGCAATATGGCGCTCCGGACCCGCCCCTCGGCCCTCGGCCACTGCAGGTCGCCCTATGGAACCAGAAGGCCGCGCGGGACTCGGACACCGGGGTCGTCGTCTGGGACTACCACGTCGTGCTCGTCCTCCTCCCCGTGTCCGTGCCAGTGTCCGTGCCCCGCCGCGACGGCGGGGCCCCACATGCGAGCGTAAATGGACCACACGAGCGTTCAGGCCCAGGGACCCACCTCTGCGACACCGTGACCGAGCGCTCTGATCGACCGGAGCGTCCACCGGGTGATGCCAATGCGAACGCTGCTGCTGCTGCATTCCCCACCCCGGCACCGGAATCGCGCGCGCCTGCTCCCGCACCCGTACCTGCACCCGCACCGGCGTGCGCGTCTGCTGATTCTTGGCCGCTGTCTCCATCGGAGCTCGGACGCGGCGAAGGCGGAGGCGAAGCATGGGTTTACGACTTTGACACGACGCTCGTGCCCGTGCCCTGCCCATGGCGAGGTGAGAGCGTTCTGCAGCCTGCTCGTCGTGGTTTCACACAATTTGCACGATCTCTGCTCGATGGCCACCGTGCATATCACCAAGTGTTTCTGTGGTCGGACCTCAGCCTTGGCGCGCCGATGCACACATGCGTACTTACGCTCGACAGTGTCGATACAATGCATGACACATGCGTACACTCGCTCGATCGGTGCGCTGTGATGTCGCGTAACGATCTGTCTGGGATGCCCTCTTTCACGATCCATCTGAATTCTGGAGTGGGACGCATGCTGACACGGCTACGCGAGCAGACTACGTCGCCGGGACTTTTCCCTACGCGTTCGACCGCCGTCTGGCGGACCAGATCGACGAGAGGTTCCATAGGTACGTCCGCCCGTCCCGCGAGTCACTCCCGCCATACTGCACAGGGTGCCACAGCCTCCCCGAGCACATGAGCACGTCAACGTACGCTGGGATGTGCATTGGGGAGGAGGAGAGCTCCGAATCAGATCGTCCAATGCCATCGTCCATCACCTCTCGTCCCCCACCTTCCCTCCACGGTCCCAGCTGTCTCGTCTCTTTTTCTCTCTGTGGCACACCGCACGACGCGATCTCATCTCGCCTACCGCCCGTTTAGCCTCTTCAGAGTCATCCCAGCGGACGTATATCTTGATCACTTCGCCTCCGACCGGTCGCACATGGTCAGCAGACACCCCTCCTCGCGCTCTCTTTGGCATGCTCTGACTCTCACTCTGGCTCTCTGCGACCGTCCCTCCATCTCCGCGCCTCGCTCAATCATCAATAATGTCTCCGGTACCTACCCTCCGGTNGCCCACTGCCCACCTCCGACGTGCCGCTGTGCTGACTCGCGCGCAACTGCTGATCCTGCCTATCCCTATCGCGTCCAACGCGTCTTGTGGACACGCCCGTGTCGCTGCATCGCGTTAGATCGTGNCCCCCTCCTGCTCCGCGGCAGGATGGTGAGCTCGGCCACGGCGTGGAGCACCTCCCGGACACCGCTGAATCAGATACAGACCCCGCACCCTTGGACGATGGCGGCAGCGGTGGCAGTGGCACGGCCGGCTCGAGGGGAATTGACGGTGAGTCTTCGCCTCTTCTCTCCTTCGCCTCCACCACCACCTCTTCGCTGTCTCATTTTCGTTCTCCACCCTTCTGTTCTCTTCGGCCTCTCGCATGAACGTCTTCGAATGGTGGGGACTCTGCATGGCTCCCAGAAGCTGACGAAGCCATACCAGAGGGCCCGAGATACTCCATGCCGCCTCCGCCGTACCCACCGCTACGCGGCACCAAGGCGCGTGCCCTCGGAGTGACGAACAACCTTATGGCGTCCTTCGTGTCCATGTCCCTCTCGCACGTCCGGGCCCTGGAGGTGAAGAGCACCCCAGCCCCGATCCAGCACGAAGGTACCGTTAGCAGCGGGCCCGACAGCGACAGCGAACACATACAACCTAGAGCTACCATCGACTCGGGCTCCGTTCATTCGGGGTGGCAGCTCCCGAGCGCGCTGAGCAAGACCTTGGCGGAAGGGTATGGCCAGGTGATGGACCTAGATGGCTTCGTAGCCTGGCTCGCTGGGCCCTCTGGGAGCGAGAAGGCGGTGTGAGGCGGGCGCGAGGGTGCATGTGCTCAGCGGAGCGGGTGGGCGGGTCCGTGACATGGGAAGAGCCTGCGGGTCGTCTGACCTCAAGTTTGACATAGAGCTGTGTGTGTAAGCTGCAACAAACATAGTCTATACGTGTGGGACTTAACTTGGGTGGTGGTCCGTTTCATGCCTTGACTCGCTCTCCGAGCTATTCCTCTCCGTCTGGTGGCATCCGGTTCAGCCTCAGCTTGCTGAATGCGGGGTCGCGGTCCGAGCTTCCTGCCGGAACAAGCGCCCGAAAGTTGTGACATGCTGTGACGCACGTGACCGAGGACGGGTTTGGTGTGTGGCGCGGGCGCCTGTGGCTCATTCGTCTGTTCTTTCTCCCTTGCTCGTGCGGCATCCTCCTCCTCGCTGCTGCTGCTTTTCTCCGTCACGCCGCGTATACGCGCCGCCCAAATACTCTAGAACCCTACTTTTGTTATCCTTTGACGAGACGTCGACGATGATCAACGGACACAGCGGACCCAGCAACGGCGTCGCGGCGGCTTCGGGAGCTGCAGCGGACGGATACACGAACCACACTGGCCCCTCTACGAGCGCAGGCGGCCCTGTTGCCAACGGATACGCGCAGTGAGTATCTCTCTTTCTGTAGAGGTCGTCTGTGTCAGGTGTAGGGTGTGGTGTGCGTCAAGAGAGCTGTCTTCGATTTTTGTTTTCGGGAGGAGCGGTGCGTGAGAGCGTCCAGCATCATAGCGTGCGTGACGTACCTCCGAACAAATCCACTAGTCCTCCACCGTTCGAAGACGTGTCGCAGCATACGCCACGTCCATCCAGCGACCCGGCGATCTAGCTCGTCCCCGTTCGCGCGGGGCCGACGTGACTCTTTAGCACAGGCGCAAGATTTTCGACCCTGCCTCCCCTGTTGTGGCGGCGCCTATCTGTCGCGTCTGTGTTAATGTTCTGGATTACGCTTGATCGAATGCGCCTGGGGCGATGTCGCTCGTGTGCACGCGTGTTTACTAACAAGCCTTGATGCTGCAGACCACCATCTCTATATCAGATCCACAACGAGGACATTGTTAACCACCTATACCAATCGGGCTTCCAAACGGGGGTACGTCCTCTGACTCCTTCCCTTGCCCAACACGCTCTAATCTACTCCTCAGAACTATGCAGACACTCTACTAGTATGTTCTTACGCAGGTATACGGCCAATACCGACAGAAACTGACTGCGGCTGCAGCACGTTCGCGCAACTGCCTATCGTCTACACGCACTCATCTTGTCTCGCTCGCCGTATCTTGCACATCTCATGTCTACATCTCCACAAACCGGTAGTCAACACATAATCTACGTTAATCTCGATCATGAACCGGAGGTGACTGACGAGGTATGCGATCTAGATTCTTCCGGGGGAAGACTCGACACTAATATTAACCCGTAGGGCTTCCATCACGGTAGGTGACAGGCATATGCTCCTATAGGCATTCACTTCGCCAAGACAACGTGGACTAATCCATCCTTGCGCAGCTCTTGCATACCTATACTCTGGGGTAGCCCTCGCTCACATCCGCCCTGAAAACGCCCGCGGCGTACTCGCCGCGGCCTGCCTACTCGGACGCATGGACGATCTCTGCAACTACGCATACGAGATCTGCCGACAGTCTATCAACCTCGACACGCTACCGTCCTGGCTCGAGTTCGTGGACGCGATCCCCGTCCCGTCGGACGGGTCGTCTACCCCGATCATCGACCACCAGCACTCGCGCACGGCCGTGTTTGGGCCGTACGCCCAACGCCTGCGAGAAGACGTGTTCAACTTCCTCGTCGTCACGCTTCCGAACCTCGTCAACTACGGCGGACAGGCGACGCCGACGACGCCGCTTCCGGAGGGAGGGAGCCAGCATCCAGACGCGGGCCGCGAGACTCTCCTGCAGGTGTTCTCGCGCGTACCATTCGACCTATTCAAGGCCGCCATCGAGTCACCGACCTTCCAGCTTGGTGCGTCGTCTGACTGATCTATATGTAGTCTCATGAAGGAGCGCTGATATTGACCGTGGTCACGTCACTTTGCAGGGTCTGTGCACTCACGCTTCAAATTCGCCAAGGACGCAATCGAGCTGCGCAAGCAGGGCATCGCGCGGGGCACAGGCGCCGAAGAGACCGTCGTGCTCGCGTTCGGGGGCAACACCGGCCAGTCCGGCGACGTGCTCGTCACCCGCAAACTGCGCCGGCGACAGCTCTGGAAGGTCGGCTCGTGAGCAGCCTACTTCTGAGCTGAGCGCGCGCGTGCTGGGGGAGGAAGGCATGTAATGGGTGGTGGTTGTGGTAGTGGTGGACTGGGGACGGACCGCGTGTTGGTGTGTTGCGTTGCGCACTCTGCGTCTGCGTCTGCTGCTGTGCTTTGTGCTCGTTGTGTGTCGTCGTCGTCGTCGTCTATCTTGCATTGTCGTCCTAGTAATCGTACCGCTTGTTGTGTCCATAGGATGGTGAGCGTATTCTATATCAGTTTGTACCTGTGTTTTCTTGTGCCTGTGATGGGTGGCGGTCGATACCTTCTCTTTGAGGCTGAAGGCGTAGTTGGTTCAGCTTGGTGGAATCAAGTCTGACGAGGCGGCTCAGCCAAGGCCCGGCGGACAGAGCGCTGCCGAGAGGTGTGAGGTGCGACGGATATCAATGCCCCTTCCCATTCCTCGAGGGCACACACAATACTACCTACCTTAAAACTCAGACTTTCTATCGTTGTTCCAATGTTGACATGTTGTGCTGCATGCTATCAGCCTGCACCTTCTTCCCTTACTATGTAGTACCTCTTCCGGAGATATCGTTGCTAGCCTATATCTACGTATAATACGGTAGCATATCCTGTACGCATGTTAGTTGCTCTTACATATGCGACGATACGTTTTTGCGCGGCGATAGATGAGCAACATGCGAGAGGGCTGCGACTCGCCACGACGACTACACTTGCTTAATTGGGAGATAGAGCCGAACGCTGCGTTGTGGCACAGTGCTGTAGCGCTGTGGCACGCCGTCTTCCGCTACTCATCGCACGAGCAGCCACTCGGACCCTCCCCTCGGCGTCCACGACCATGTCGAGGGCACCCAGGCATCCTCGCCCGCAGTATGCGTCGGTCTCTTCTCCAGACTCGTCATTCACACAGGCTTCCCAGCCTCAGCATTATACCTCCTCGAGATCGTCATACCCCACATTCCTCTCGCTGCAGGAGACCGTGCGGTTACAGCTGCTGTGCGCAGGACGGGGGCTTGTCGACGCCTTCCGATGGGACACAGTGATACGGCTCGTGGCAAGGTGTGTACCTCAGCTTTCTGTCTCTTGTGTGTGCCATCTGATGTCTTTGTGCTCGTGCTTACAGCGACTCGGAGATACGCTCGAACGTCCTCAAGTCGCTCATGCTGAACGTCGTCTCCCTCGTCTCTATCTACTTCTTTGATTGGCTCCTCCTTCCACTAGCGCAAAGCCAACAGAAGTGGTTTCATCGGAATCTGGGCTGGTTCTACCAAGTACTGTGGCTGCTACCTGTCGTGGGCGCCTCTTTCTACCTGAATGTAAGTCCTCACGTTCGTATGACCTGGCGTCCCATATCCCCTTGGGCTGCAGACACTATGATGAAAAATTCGTTGCCGTTACCATAGGGCTCTAAGTCCAATGATGTTCTACATTGTTCTATCTCTGAGTGTCTAGCGACGCGCCTTCCTAGCGCGCATCGCAGCAGCCCAATGCGAGGAGCCGTTCATGCACTCATCTCTCACGATTGCCGTAGAGCTCATGGTGCACGCTCATAGCCAAACGCACCTTCACCCTTCAACATGGCTCTCGCGCGGTAGCCCAGCCTCCGTCGACTTACAGCGGCATGCTTAATGCACTTGCAACCTCTGCATACCGTGCGGTCATGGTGTTCACGTCCGTCGTGGTATCATTTGCGCTCGCGTACATCCCATATGTGGGACCCATTGCAGGCTTCGCGTTCTTGTGCTGGGTAGATGCGTAAGTCGCTCATCGGATATGCTCCGTGCATGAAACACCATTGCTAACGCCCATAGTAGCTATTATTGCTTTGAGTAAGTCCGGACGAGATACGGGTGTGCCTCTCGAGTCAAGCTCATGTATGTGCCAGGTTTATCTGGATAGCGCGGGGATTCTCCCTGTCGCGGAGAGTACGACATCTTGAAGAACGCTGGGCATATTACTTCGCGTTCGGTAAGTCGGCTGACCATAGACCTCGCGAACATCTGTATTTATTTATAACAGGTCTACCTACCGCGGCTTTGTGCATGTGGGGCAGCAGCTTGGCGAATGCGGCGCTCTTTGCGCTTTTCTTCCCTGCGGTAGGTCTTATTCGGTCCATGATCAATCGACCCTCATCATCCTGGTCAATAGTACATCATTATGGCGATGTACGCCCGCCCGCTGCCATTAGACCCTTACAACCCCACCATGTCGGTGGGCCACAGGGAAGACGGAGCCGAAGGCGACGTCGTCCGCTACCCCTCACCGCTCATTCCTATCCGCATACCCGTCTTTGCGCCAGTGATCTGGCTGAACGATTGGATCGTCCGAATCCTCAGCGTGGGCACAAGTACAGGTGGCGCTTCCGGATATAACACCAGTAGCAAGAGAGACGCTGGAGCTGGAATGCAACATAAACGCGTTCCGAGCGACAGCGTAGAGAGCGTCGAAGAGGGCGAGGGGATTGAGCTCCACAGCGTCAGCTCGAGAAGTGCGGTTCCAGATGTAGGCAGGTCAAGGGCGCGCCACAACGCTGGGACCATAGGTGGAAGTAGCAAGACGGGTCGGAAGTATGATTGACCACACACACCATCATATCACTGTATACATACATATGCAGGCCTCCTAGGTCGCCTCTATATACCGTTGCTCAGATATTGTGCGTTGTGACTGCGAGGTCATGGCTCAGTTGTCTTAAGGGCTCTCCGCTTCAGAGGCTCTTATGAGGGTCGCTCGTAATTCCATGAAGCGGGATAGCGAGTAAGGTTTCCATGTAGTTCCCACCTAAACATACGGTATCAGCACCCGATAAAACGAATTCACGGCAGACCTGTCAGAAGCTGCGCCGTGGGGAATCCTGGGGTATATAATGTGCAACGCTCTCACAGGTACCGATTCACGCAGACTGTCACTCGATCCCCTCGCACAATTTCGCCGTTTGTTGCAGGATACTCTAGAGATTGGCACGATGGCGACGGTCATACAAGATGCGATTATGCTCCTGGGAGACTCAATCACCCAGTTTGCGTTTGCCTCCGAAGGGTATGCTGCTAAGCTCGCAGGTGACCTCGATATATCGCGACGCGAGTTGCGTCCCGATAGCTCACATGGCTGACGTTGGTCGTGTAGACGCATACATCCGTAAGATGGACGTGGTGAACCGTGGATTCAGTGGGTATAACACTGAATGGATGCTATCAATCTTTGAACAGGTCAGTCTCCCCGTCACCGAAGAGATGCACTATCTCACCTCATTCGCCGACTGACTCCTCACGGCAGTGCTTCGCCACCAAGCGCAACGTCGACCAGGGTCTCGCGCAGAAAGTGCGCATCCTCGTCATATGGCTGGGTGCGAACGACGCCACGCTCCCTCATAGCGCACATCACGTCCCCCTCGTTCGCTACAAGGCCAACCTCGCCTCGCTCATCCGTGCAGTGCGCGCCCCCGACTCTCCACGCTACTCACCTGACACTGCGGTTGTCGTGCTTACCCCGCCGCCTGTCGAGCCAGAACGCTGGGCGCGTAACCTCGCACTACTGACCGAGACACCGCTCGCACCCCCGGACCGCGATTTCGACCAGGCAAAGGCGTACGCGGAGGCTGCGCGCCAGGTGGGTGTGCGCGAGGGCGTGCCGGTCGTCGATGTGTGGACGAAGATGTGGGAAGCTGCGGGGAGGGACAAGGCGAGGGTGGGCCAATTCCTCTCGGACGGGCTGCACTTGAACGCAGAGGGCTACAAGGTGCGTGTGTTCTCGGTATGCCTGTGAGAGGCGTTGACGTGAAGGGACTGCGCGATGCGACAGATCGTGTACGAGGAACTGATCGCGATCATTGCGAAAGAGTACCCGCAGTACCATTACGACAATTTGCAGACGACGTTTGTCGAGTGAGTACCAACCTCTCTATTGTGTATCTGCAATTCGTCAACGAGCTCAATTCTATTTCATAGATATAGCGACATCTTCACCGACCCAATGAACTATCGAAAACTCACACAGAAGAGGAGCGCCTTCACGAGTCAGCCTGCTTTGAAGGCGCGACTCTGACTTCATACTATGCCGCGGTATTGGTGCGATGGGGGCGCGCATGTACGACTGTCGAGATATTAGTCGCAATTCAGTAGGCTAGGGCCGCTCATGATTTCATATACACACCGTGAATGAAATGCAGCTTGTACTAATCATAGAGAGGATCTGGCGATAAGCACTCTTTCGACCTATGATACAGTAACCTGGATGAGCTGCAGTATATATGAGCATCAGTTGAAGCCAATCACTCACAATGATCTGGTTCAATGCCGCCATATGGCCTCCACCTTAAGTTCCCAAGGATTTCGACAATGCCGTAACGACCCGCAGCTCATGATTAGATCCAGGTACCTGTCGGTAACTCAGTGCGGGGATGAGCCGCCGTACTTCATCTAGGTGTACAACGACTCCTTGCACTCACTCAACGAAGTTGCAGCTTGAAGTCAAGAAGGCCTAAGGATGGCGGTAGCGAATGTCCAAGACGCAATTATGCTCCTCGGAGACTCCATCACGGAGTTCGGATTCACCAGTGGTGGCTTCGCAGCCAGGCTCGCAGGTGAGCGAGCCCTAGGACCTTTGCCCCATTGTGTTGAGATCTGCGGCATTGACACCATGCGTCGTGCGACGATACAGAGGCATATGTTCGCAAAATGGACGTCATCAATCGTGGATTCGGAGGGTACAACACCGACCTAATCATCCCAGTCTTCGAGCAGGTAAGCATTAGCTCTTGTGCATCGTTCATCTTGAATATCACACCTACCATTCTTTCACCCTGGTCTTGGTATTTCAGTGCTTCGCGCCACAGCAAGACGAGCCGAATGCACCCAAGGTCCGCATCCTAGTCATCTGGTTCGGGGCGAACGACGCGTCGCTTCCGCACACCCCACAGCACGTCCCGCTGGAGCGATACAAGGCGAACCTCACCGCCCTTGTCCAAGCAGTCCGCTCGCCCGCATCTCCGCGCTACTCCCCTGAGACGTGCGTCATATTGATGACACCGCCTCCCGTTCAGCATGAGCGCTGGGCGCATGGGTATGCGGCTATGAAGGGGGTCGCCGTCCAGGCCCCAGACTGGGACTTTGACATGGCGAAGATGTACGCGGAGGGCGTGGTAGAGGTTGGGAAAAGTGAGGGCGTGCCGGTCGTTGACGTTTGGACGAAGATGTGGGAGGCTGCGGGGAAGGACATGGATAAAGTGGGCGAGTTCCTCTTTGATGGGCTGCACCTGAACGCGAAAGGGTACGAGGTGCGCACTGTCTCCCCTTCGAGAAGAGACCTGGCATCGAAGCTATCACCTTCGTCAGCTCGTATACCATGCGCTTATCGAAACGATCGCGGAGAAGAAACCAGAGTACCATTATGATAACTTGCAGACTGTCTTCATGAAGTGCGTCTGTCCGTCATTCATGAGCATGTGTTCCTCTGTCTTCCCACCGGGTCCTGACCGACATGACAGCTTTACTGATCTCTACGCCGACTTCGCGAACCACCGCAAGCTGTCAAAGAAGAGGAGTGCATACGAGAAGGGTTCACTTCCCGATCCGAAAGCAGGGCTCTGAGTGTAGTGACTGCATTGATACCAATGGGATTGGCGCTCTGTTCGTTGTAGAATAGCTGGGTCGGAATTCAATGCCAGCCACCACTATACCCTAGAGGCATGAGAACGCGACGCACATTGTATAAGGATCGCGCAAAGCCGTTGTGATCTATGAGATACGAGTGCGCCTGGCATGAGTACGATAGGTATCTGGATGAACAGAAGCGCCATACGTCTAGTGTCATGTGGGATAGCGCAGAGAGCGGCCGCAGCACGATCGAGGTATGACTCGTCCCAGAACCACCATCCGCAGCATCCATCCCGCCTTCCGATGCAATTTTGTGCGTCCTATTTCCTCTACGGGCGCACTGGCCCAGTATCGCAGTAATTCGATACATAGATTCGGCCCAGCGGATGGAACTCACTCCGCATATATAGGCTACTTGATGTTGAATATCGTTCCCCGATCTTGTTTACCGAACCGGCGTGAGTAACCTGCACAATGGCGGCGACGATCCAAGATGCCATTATGCTCCTCGGGGACTCCATCACCCAAGGCGGCTTTGAGAACAATGGGTTTGCAGCCCGACTTGCAAGTCAGTATCCATCTCTTCACGCCAGTGGCCACCGCCAGCGCTCACATGCATACGTCACCCCGCCATACAGACGCGTACGTGCGCAAGATGGACGTGGTGAACCGCGGCTACAGCGGCTACAACACCGACTGGATCATACCTGTGTTTGAACAAGTCAGTCTTCACTCATGATCAACGTCTCTGTGCTTCCGGAATATTAACACTACACACCCTCCCGCGCGCACAGTGCTTCGCGATGCAACACGAGCAGCAGCACGTCCCCAAAGTGCGCATCCTCGCGATCTGGTTTGGGGCGAACGACGCTGCGCTCCCCCCTGGCCCGCAGCACGTCCCGCTCGCGCGGTACCAGTCCAACCTCGTCCGACTCATCCGCACCGTGCGCTCGCCCGACTCCCCACGATACTCGCCCGACACGCGTATAATATTGCTCANCCCCGCCCCCTGTGGATCCTAAGCGTTGGGCACGCACAGTGGAAGATACGGTCGAAGATAGCTTGCAAGGGATGTTTCAGCGGAAGTTCGAGGTGACGAGACAGTACGCGGAGGCCGCGAGTGATGTGGGCGCGCGCGAAGGTGTGCCGGTCGTGGACGTTTGGACTGATATTTGGGAGGCGGCGGGGAGAGATATGGGGAGGTTGGGCGAGTACCTCTGGGATGGTCTGCACCTCAACGAGAAGGGTTATGCGGTAAGCCTTCATGCATGTTCCTGGCAAGGGTCACTCTGAAAAGCGATGCATCGCAGGTCGTGTACGATGCTCTGATGAGCACCATGGCAGAGAAGTACCCTGAATACCACTATGATAATTTGACAAAAACTGTGATTGAGTAAGTCGTCCGAAGCCATAAGGGAAGCGCATCATCGACTCACTTGGCACAAATAGTTTCAAGGATATATTCAGTGATCTAAGCAAGCTCGACGAGCTCACAGCCGACCCTGAAAAGTATTGGTATCTCACCACAATCAAGAAGCAGAGTGCGCCAGCATAGCTGATTCCATGCAGTGCCGGAAGGTATACTCTCCGGCAGTCGTAGAACATATCATGAGATCGTATTCGCATTATGGAGCAACAAGGCATGTAACCTGTATATCCCGATATCAGCGTCCGTCGTACAACAACAGAGAAAACGAGCACATCAGAATCAGAGCACGGCGATGAGGCGAGACGAAACGGACCTAGACGAAAAGCGAGACAGAGCTATGATTATGACGATATCTGGGGATGCGGTATAAGTAAAATGAACGAGCATGCGGAAATGAGTCTCTTGTGTAGCTGGTGAAAACAATCCTAAAACCCCTCTAGCGGTGATCTTGGGCGGAAACGACAGATGGCAGACAGAAAGTCTCTCGGAGTGTACGTGAGGACGGGCAACACATTGTGCGGCGCGGTCAGTCAAAGTGCATATAGTGACCCTTGACGCGTTGTCGACATAGCTCGCAATCAGCGCGAGGGCCCATCGTGAACCGCTGCTTCTTCGCCGTCGCCGCGGTTGACATCTGATGTTGCGCGCGGAGCTCCGTAGAAGGCGATGACGCAGAGGACGGCGACAGCATGGACGTGTCCTCAAACGCAAACGCGGGTACCGAATCGGACATTGAGGACGAGGGCGTGAGCGCCGGGCTGTCGAGTCGCGGCTGTGCGTCGTACATCTGTACGGGCGACGGGGTGGCCGCCTGGATCTGGATCGCGGGTATCTGCAAGCGATTGGGGTTTTGTGGGTGCAGCGTCGCCTTGGCAGAGGGGTATTGGATATCGGGCGGATGGAGGTATTGCGACGGCGACGGCCCCCCTGGAGCTGATGATAAATGTGATAGTCGCTGAGGCGATATCGACATCTCATCTCCTAACTACACATTCCGAGGTATTCAGGATTGAGAGAAGGCGAAGGAGGGGAAGAGGTAGGACTCACCATAGGTTCGTCCGCCATGACCTCATCAACGCGAATTTGCCCTACATCATCGACGGTAGTCACGGGCGGGGGAGTGCTGAAGCCGCCCCGCTCAGATGCTGGGCTCTCGAGACGCATGCTCTGTGTCTGTGATACCCAGTCTTGAGGAGTATTGCGAAGTCGAGCCACAGCTATGTTGGGAAGACCATGGGAAGCGGGGGTGGTCTGGAAATGCGGAAAGGAGATGGGCACGCTCGTGTCATGGCCACTAGATGAGACCCTTTTCTGTATGGATGTCCAGAGATGTCAGGAATCGTGGGCAGTGTAGGCTCCGCGAGGGTACAGCTCAACGTACAGAGGGTCGATCATATTGTCCCGGCGAGGAGGGCGAGCGCGCCCGCTTCGTCGACGAGCGCGTCGCACGCAGGGGTATCGGTTGCATGTCAACTTCCATAGCAATTCGTCAGATATATGTAGCAAAGCTCTCCGTCTTGGTGTTGCGAGTTCTCTAGGCAGTTAGAATCCCTAGCGATATCGCGGCGGGTTGTGGCTAAGATGCGGGAGGTAGTGTGTACAGCAGCAGTGAGATGGCGTCCGCTGGGTATCCTCAGAGGCCAACAAAACAGTACATTGACTGTTATGTATGTCGGCAACAGCTGAAAGCACCTTGGAAAGTCGCAGAGTAGGAAGAGGGGAGCTGTTCGAGGATGGTGCTTTGGTGCGTGGACGAGAAGTCAAGAGCCCTTTTGCCCAGAAATACTCGTGGTGGCTGTGTCTCCTCCCAATAAAGTGCGGTCGGACACCGGTCCGTCAGGGACACCAGCTGTGTAGCGCAGGCTGTAATTTGGAGAGAGGAGATTGGGTACAGGAGGATAGATACAGCCATTGTTATACATCACGTCTTTTGCAAGTGCTCAACCGAATCCAGCCCATTCAACAGAGAAATATGTGACCGTTTGCTTGTCCTCATCCCATTCACAGAACAGATGTGATTTCTTCGTCGCAGTACCCAGCCGTCCGTGCGCGACGATCTCCATCGGCATCAAGGGCGCTTTGGGGGATTCAATGACAGTGGCGACGAAATGCGAATGATAGCGTAGAGGGTCACCTGTAGCAGAGTCAGTCGAGTTACAGTTATGTGAAGTTATCGCGACTGACCAGGGTAGACCAGGAAGTCACCGCCGAATTTGATCCCTCCACCCATGAAGTTGCCCTTCTCCCATAAATCTTGGAAAACACGACATTTGGCTCGCTCGAATGGTGTCGATGGATACGTCCATATCCCCGCTGCCCGAGCGGAATCCAACGTAGAGTACGCGTGCGCATCCGGGGTATACCATTCGACATCCATCGAGCTCGCCGGGATAGTCACATTGAAGGTCGGTGGGGCTAGCCTGCTAGGGGTAGAAGGACGCGATTCTTCGACAGGAGGGTTCAGGACTGATGCAGGAAGGTCTTCGACAGGCAACCCTTCTGCGATGGCCTTCGCGCGAGCGGCTGCAGCCCGCTTTGCTTCACGTTCCTTGCGCTTCCGGATGGCTTCCTCAGACGTTGAGAGTTTGGCAGCCTTTTCCGAGGCCTTCTCCGCTTCTGCTTTAGCGATTTGCGTTCGGGCCGACTCCTCCCTTTCTGCATTCCAGCGCCTTAGAGCGTCCGCCGACGCAGGCTGGTGAGCGTGTGGGTCGTCAATTAGTACCGCGAGTTCTGGTGAATTAGAATTGTTTGGTTGAGCACAATCAGCGTATATATATACAGGTTTCAATCTCACGCTTCTCAATAAGCAGCACGACCTCTTCAGGCAATAGGACCAGCGGCACCCCTAGGAAGACATTTTGCTGCGACAAATGAGGCAGCGTCCCGGTCAGGACGCCGCAGATGTGGTGTTTGGCGCGAAGCGTCGCGATATCTGTCCTTCACTCAGCCTCAGTCCGCGACTCATACAAGAAGTGTCAATCATGCTCACCTTCTACATCCCAGACGTATGCCTTGTGATTAGACACACGCAGCTGGATTTTGCGGTGGTCGAGTTCAGAGTCAGAGGCCATTCTTGGCCTTTAGCGCCCATCTGACGCGTGACATACCCTGTCGTCACACCGCGTCACTCTTCGGAGTCTAACCGACGCGCGCTGTTTGGCGCTCCGAGCGCTCTTCGACCGCATCCACCACCACCTCGACCGCACCACGCATAGTACAGCTCGATCGACTGGCACCGACACCACAGAGCAAAGGCTACACTTAGCCTTGTGGGATGGGTGGGAGATGCGAAGAGTGCGGCGTAACAACAGAATGGGATCCTGACCTGGGCTCCGCGATATGTCTCCAGTGCGGGACGCTCGCGGACCCGACGCAAAGCGTGTTCACCTCCCATTTGGACTACGTTGACAGCTCTCGCGAGTACACGGGATGGAGCAACGTCCCAGGTGGTAGCACTCTGCGAGGCCGGAATGGCCGTGTACTCGCAGGACAGGACAAGGAGGCGCGAGATCGCAGGAACACGGTGAGCACTCAGGGTTATGCTATTCCGTGACGGGAGACTGAGATTGTATATCCAGATATCCATGCACGAGTTCATCCGGGGCATTGCTGGCCGTCTTGCCAACCCCGGCGTCACAGTGCGCGCCCAAGCTATCTTCGACCAAGCCATGGCGCGGGGACATTATCGCTGGGGACGCCGCGCAAAGCTCACCGCAGGCGCGGCGCTCGCCATCGCGTTGCGCGAATCGCACAAGAGCGACTCAATTCGTGATATTGCTGTAAGTATCTTTGCCCTTTCATCGTGTTGTATCGGTCAGGTCTCAGCTGTTTCAGGACATATGAGTTTTGTGTGGAGTCCAGTTAGAAGCCTACGAGGGGTTACAAATCCCCACGCACGACTCGAAGTCGTGCCTATCGTTCCCCCTCACTGTATGCTGGCTTGAGATTGCCACATGCTGGTTGAGGGTAGGCGACACAGGCCGTAAGACTGCCCAATTGTGAGGCTGCCAACCCTTCATTCACATTCTCCAGTTTGTGCCTCACTATACCTTGGTATGGGTGTTGACGCATCGCTGTATTCTACAGTACCTACTTGAGGAACCACCTACCTCCGTATCGCGCGCGTTCAGTGCGGTCGTGGAACTCCTTGGGTTGAAGCTATCCACAGCAGACCCAGCAATCCACCTCCCGGCGCTTCAGACGTACCTCGTATCGCTTGTGAATGGGACAGAGGCTGGCCACGCTCTTCCGGCTCAGCTCATGAAGCTCTTGCCGGGTCTTACCCCACGGCTCACGAGCGTGGTGCGCACTGCGGCGTCCTTGTCCGCCCTGCTAGAGCGCACACACATCCTCGCGCATCTCCCCACCCCACCCACAGCATGCGCCCTCCTCATACTCGCACTCGAAGCCGAGCACGGGTCGTCCCTCCCGCACGCCGGCGCCCTCGCCCAAACGCTCGGCGCACGCGTTGGCGCGGGGAAGGGGGTGGTCATGCAGCGGTACAAGCAGATCTACGACCTCGTCGAGGAGTGGATCCGCGAGGTGCCCTGGCTCGATGCACACGAGCGCAAGGCCGCGAAGGGCAGACAGGGCGGCGGCCGGTCCAAGGTCGCGAAGCGCGTCGTCGTCGCACGTGGTGTCAAGGACGTCGTGCAGTTTCAGGAGGAGATCTGGCGCAAACGCGTCGAGAGCGCGGGGCGTCCGTCGCTCGAGCTGGATGTAGATGCGGACGAGAAGGATGACGAAGCGCACGCGGGCGAGTGGGACGGCTCCTCGTCGTCTGGGGTGTCTCGGGCTGCATCGGGGTCGAGCTCAGAGCTCCCTGCAAGACGGCCCAAACGAGCGAAGACGCGCCATCCAAAGTCCATCGTCGACGCATCGCACTTCCTCCTCAATCCGCTCTCAACCTCCGCGCTTCCCCTCTGCCGCCTCCCT
>JAPEVG010000563.1:0-17515 GCA_029747595.1 Trametes cubensis
AGACCTCCTGTGAACACACGGTGTGAGACAGACGTGATAACCAACTACACCACTGAACCGTTGATGTGATTGCTGTACCAACATTATAGCCATTTCCATCTGTTTTCCATGATCACCCAGACTCCCATTCGTTCCTTGTTCGTTCCAAACCAACTKSAWCAMGATTMCAARTCRCTCGAAGAGNNGCAAACGCTGCAATAGAGGGGTGGGAGAGGTATGGGAAGGAGAAGAGGAAGCGGGTCAGGGAGGCGGAGGCGCACTTGATGTGCCTTGAGCAGCTCGACCGCTCGTTGCGAGATTTGCTCCTGCGCCCGGAGGGGACACCGTTCCCTACGCTGAAGAAGATCGACCTGGACCCGAACTTTTATCCAGATTTGTCGGAGAGTCTGAGGTTGCATCGGATGTTCACGGAGGGCCTCCCGCTGCTCGTGGAGGAAGGTTTGCTGGAGATCGCGCCGTGCCGGGCTGCTCCGCCTTTGATTTGGGGTGCAGGGCCGTAGCAGAATTGTGCTCGAGCACGACTAAAGTATGTGCTGCGTCATCTATGTGTATGATGGTGGATGGATTCGGAAGCCCATGCACATGCACAGCACATACCGAGACTCTTTACTATGTGAGCGTTACCTGCGTTCGTAGTAGCACGCACGATGATTCTATCGTTGTGAGACTGGAAGGGCTATGGCGAATAAGTCAGCATGTTATATTATAAACGGTGCCCAGGGTTGTCGGCATAGACGCAGCAGCTCGAGAAGCAGCCAAGATGGAGACAATACATAGCCCAGGAGATCAGAGGCTGATACAAGTAAAGCGATGCACAAGTGGCAGAGTGCAGCCCCTCAGTTTCAACTTTCGCGGCTTTTGTAGACTAGGCCGATGCACAGGATTCAGAAGGCGCGGACTGAACACACCGCGGTCATGGCGGAGGTCTTGTTGGGGAACGAGACAAAGAGGCAAGAAGAGGTGGATAGTACTAGTTGTGTTGAGAGCGAGGCATGTTGGCTCGGCGTGGCTAGCATCGACGGTTGCGACTTGAAGAAGAAATGGAATTGGGGTGCAGCGTAGCTACACAGGCGACGCGCCGTGGGAAAACACTCGCGACCGCCAAGCACTGCAGCCATCAACGCCTCTCAGCCTCAACAACCACCTCTTCCTCCTCCTCCTCCTCCCCCGCCTCCGCCGACGCTCTCTCTTTTCACGACTCTCCTCTTTCCTCGCACGCCGGTTCTGGTAACACGACGCGACACCTTCTCCCTCAGCCCTTCTCAACCATCTCTCGACTGGCACAACAATCAACTTCCGTTCCCCGTCCATGGCCTCCGCCTACTCCGCCGCATACAGCCCCCGCTCGCCCGCCTCAAACATCCCCTACGCAGGCGTATCTACGGCTTCATACCCATATCCCCCGCACGGACGCCCTCCCCCTCACGCCAGTGCCGCTTCTCTCGACTCCGACTCTAGTAGTGGCCATGGCGACCCAGACGACGACTCCGATACCAGGCAGTTCAACAAGCACAGAAACAACCCCGCCATGATTCACTCCAAAGAGGCCAATGGCTGGGACAGAGGCAGGCAGACCAATCCTTCCAACATGCGCGCAGCCATCAACAGGACACCGAGTCCCACCCCAAGTGAAGCCAAGGAGCTCGCAAAGACCAGCATATTCGACTGGGACGCCATGCTCAAGTGGAGCTATTGGCTACGCAAAGAATGGGCTTGTGCGTATTCTGTCCGAGTCTACATCTTCTCTAGTCCTGACCCCCTCGTGCAGGGTACTATGTCGCCTTCATCGTCTGCTTGATTGGCGTCATCCTCTTCACCGTATACCACAAACAAATCGTCCACTGGCTCAAGCCTGCCGCTGACTGGATGCACGAGTGAGTCTGCGATCTCCTTCAACTGCCCTGCATTGTGTTTGCCCTCTTGCTCCCCCTCCTCATCCGCCGCATGCCATTTCCTGCGCACCTGTTCATCTGCCATCGCGATGACGCCACACAACACACCGCCGCTCCACGTACCGTGCAGGCAACGTCGTGCATGGAGTGCAGACGCGGTCGCCATGCCCTGCGCGTGGCAATACACATGTCGGCATCCTTCCGAGGCCTTGTATGTCCGACGTTGGCAGGGGGGAGTCGGCTCCTGTTTCCCACCCTCCAATTTTGCGCCCGCGTCTTGGTACAGGATCGCTGCGTCGGCCGTTGCTTCGCCTACGCGCGGGGTGATGATCATGTGATAGCCTTGGGTTTGTGAGCTTCGAAGCTGCGTCAGATCGCATGGGCTTGTGGTTGATATGTGCTCGTGGCGCGTAGCATGGTTTGAGCATGGCGCGCGATGTGGGAACCGTATACCGATGCTAGAAACCATACTGACATTTTGGTCTCCTTGAACAGCCTCCCGTATGGCTGGACAATCCCGATCGGAATCCTATTCGTCATCTCTTTCCCTCCCGTAAGTCTCTCAGGCGCCCGCGAGTGCGTATGTCCAACCTTCTAACGCGCGCGTAGCTCTTTGGCCATGAAATCGTTGCGATTTTGTGCGGTCTCGTCTGGGGTCTCTGGGCCGGCTTTGGTATCGTCGCTGCGGGAACGTTCATTGGCGAAGTCGGCAACTTCTAGTGCGTCTGTTTACTGCGGCCATTGTGGGAAACGGAGCGCTAACTTGTATTGTCCGCAGTGCCTTTAAATACTGCTGCGCCGCGCGCGGTGAGAAGCTCGAGAAGAACAAGCTCTCGTATGCGTGTCTTGCCCGTGTGGTTCGCGATGGTGGCTTCAAGATTGCGCTTATTGCTCGATTGAGCGCTATCCCTGGACATTGTAAGCCCGCTATTATTGTAATTTGGCTTCAATCGCTCACATCAACTCCATGATCAGTCACGACGGCGGTATTCTCTACGTGCGGTATGAGCATCTGGACGTTCTCGATTGCAGCCGTTCTATCGCTTCCCAAGCAGTTCATCACTGTCTATCTCGGTGTAGCGCTAGAACAGTCCGAGGATGGTACGTCCCTCCCACAAGTGTTCCTGAAACGTACCTGATCACTATACCGCGCACTTCCAGGAACGTCGAGTACACGGGACACTATAATCAAGGATGTGGTTCTCGGCGTCACGACGCTCATTACTATCGGCGCGATGTGGTACATCTACCACAAGATGAACCAGGCAAAGCCACAGGTGATCTACGACCGGCGCAAGGCTCGTCAAGCGAAGCTCGCCATGTCGGCCGCCCCCGGTGGAAGTCTCCCATACTCCTCGGTCACGAACCCTGCTGTGCTTGAGTCTACCGCGTCTGTTGTCTTCAACCCGACTGCGTCCGACGCCGAGATCCCTCTCACCGCTGCTGCGTACGGCCCGGCGGGGTCCTCATACCAGCAGTGGGATGCATCCGGGCGCGCCGTCAACAGGAGCCAGCCTGCTGTCTACGCACCGAAACCTCAGAGACCTCTACCGCAGCGCCAGCTGACTGGGGAGGGGTACGCGATGGACGAGCGTTCCCGACCAGCTCAGCAACGGACGAGCCCGCTCCCTCCAGGCGCTGGCTACCCATACCCACCCAACGCATCGCAAATTCCCATGCAGCGCGTTAACGCGTCCTCGCCCCCGCGCGACCCGTTCTCCGATAGCGCGCGCGTCGAGGGCGTATCATACCAACGCCAGGCGCCTCCGCGCGGCTATGGCTCCCCGCCTCCAGACGCATTCCGATCGCGCCCGACGCCGGCACATCGACCATCGCAGTCGTACGCCCAGGGCCAAGGTCAGGCTGCGTCGAGTCAGAGTCCACCGTTACCCTCTGCGTCGAGGAAGCCCCCGGCGTCGGCGCCTCAGACACCGACGCAGACGACGTACTTCCAGCCTCCGCCTGGGGCGCCGCCTGTCCCTGTGCAGCGCAACGCAGCACAGGCACAGTACCAGGACCCGTTCTCGGACCCGAGCCCAGCCATGCCTAACCCGTATGAACGCTCGGCAGCAAGAGGGGGCCACGCGGCGGAGGCGACGGACGCGACGTTCTATACTGCTGCAGGGGACCATTCGCGTGGGCCCTCGGAGGTGGAAGAGGAGTCGCCGTATGCGGCGATGGCGTATGAGAGCAGCGCGACGATCCATGCAGAGTCAGGTGCGCACGCCCGTGTGCATGGGGAGGGAGAGGGCCCGCCGCCGCCTGCGTATTCGGTCGCGCCTCCGTGAGGTGTGGAGTGTGTTGATGTTCAGAGGGGCGAGAGAGGGGGAGATGGATGAGTGGCGTGGACGGGTGGATGGGTTCGATTTCTCTGTAGATGCCGATAGGGCACGGACATGGTCGCCTCGGATGTTCCAGTACGGTACGGTGCGGTGTGGAGATGCCGCACGTAGTACCTATGCCACCACCTTCATTCTTGTTTGTGTAGTTGCCCCGTGCGCAGGCTATCGCGTGCCCTTATGCCGGGGTTGTGTTCTTCGTTTCTGCCCCCCCCTTGCGCATGCATCGTGCTCCGCTTCGAATTTCTCCGACCTTGAACCTTCCAAACTCACCTCGGTTCCATGTGCCTCGTCTCCCTCCACCATTTCCCTCTGGACCCTGGCATACGTACCTCCCCGCTCATTACTCCCTCCACCGCACACGCACATCCCTTGTCCGGTTCCGGGCTGTACTGCATGTTTGTCTATAATACGTGTACATAATCTGCTCGAGTACTGGTGGTACTCATCGGCTGTTGGGGCAATGAGAAATGAAAGCCATGCGAGCGTAATTGAGGCGATATCGCGGTTGTAAGGGCGATCTCATGTTCACGATGGCGCTCCGTCACCCTAAAGGTATGAGGTAGTAGCTCTGCTCCGACGCGTAGTGATGAGTACACCCACAAAGTGGAGGATGATAGCGAGCTGAGTGCTTTGCGGCGACTCCAAGTCTAGTTTCCGGGTATGTGGTATTGACTGATTTTGCGGAACTGGGAGGCTCGCAGCTCTACTGTGACTGGTTCTCCGGGAGGTGCCAGGTGCATTCGTGCACTTTGAACGCTCGATTCCTCGCCACAATTGCATTGAGGCCTTGCTTCATGACCCAGCCGCTCCCGTTTAGGCATGAAATAACTATATGTGTGGCATGAAACGTGGCGAATTGCAATCTTCGGGGAAGGGGTGGGTTGTAGGTGAATAAGGGCGAGACGAATCATCGCTCGGACACGTACGCCTCATTACTACACTTGCCATATAAGGGCTGGATTACTTTGTAAGCGGAAAAGTCATGCGATCCAAGATTTGAACGTGCTTCAAATAGACGCCCGCAGTAGAAGACCTGCGATGAGAATATATCATCCGCCGAACGCATGTCATGCCCGTCTGTGCTGCTCCGCGTACTGTCATGGCTTGCTAAAACCCTGCTTTCTTGAACTACCTGCCTCTGATCCTCTGTAGTCCTTCCTGTCGAGTTGCCGACGTTCTCTAGCCTCCCATGCTTACCGCACCCCATGCCGAAGATCTGCCGTTGTCCTTGGAAGACGAAAAGACAGACACCATGTCAACTACTGCCCCGGAGAAGAGGGATAGCGTCGTGGAAGCGAAGACGGTCCATCCACGACGGTCGTTTACAAAGGATGTTGTCCTCATATGTACCGTCACGCTCGCCATGATCCTGAACGTGAGTAGTGCTGCCTCCGAAGAATGTGGCCTATGTACTAACGCTTTATAGACTGCGAACAACACCGCTGTCGGCATATCTTTACCTACGATCGGAAGAGAGCTGAATATAATCGAGTACAAGCTTCAATGGATCATTTCCGCCTACTCGCTCAGTTCCGTAAGTCGTTATCCCGCGCGTTCTGCTCCCGCTTGCCAAACGTCCGAAATTCCCAAATGTAGGGTTGCCTACTCTTGTTCCTCGGACGCCTTGCAGACCTGTACAGCCGCAAATACACGTTCATCTTCGGGTGCGGCTTCATGGGAATCCTCGGCCTGGGTTGCGGCTTCGCACAAGGTGTGTTCGCATATGTTTCATTCTATTCCGCCCTCTCGGTACCTGGACTCTCACACCTCACTTGCTTGGTTCCTTTCCCAGATGAGATCACTCTTGATGTGTTACGAGGCCTGCAAGGTATCGGTGCCGCTGCCTGTATACCGGCTGCCGTAAGTTCGCTGTTGCTCTCTACCGTTCCCGCGCGCTCACACGGAGCTGCGCTCCAGCTTGGCATTCTCGCGCACAACTTCCCTCCTTCCCCCATCCGCTCGATCGCGTTCGCGACGTTTGCGGCAGGCGCACCCGTCGGCGCTGCGATCGGTTCAGCTATCGGGGGTGTCCTCACGCAACTCACGGAGTATGTCTTTTGCGTCCTGTAGTCGCCGTCCTAGCCTCTGACTTTTTACAGCAAAACATGGCGCTCGACGTTTTGGTTCTTGACAGGATTGAGCGCTGTATGCTGCTTGGGTGGGATCATCTCGATTGACAACGATTTTTCGAGGGACATGATAGACAGGTACGAGTATGCGATGGTTGCGCATCTACATCTTGCTGACTAGTTGATATCTAGACGCGTTGACTGGCTAGGAGCATTCCTCGTCACCGCCGGCCTGACATTTATCATCTTTGTCTTGAGCGACGGTAGCATCGCCGAGGATGGCTGGAAGACCGGCTGTACGTAGCCAATTACGCCTCATACGTGCACATATCCTGACCTTTTCTACCAGACATCATCGCGTTGCTCATCGTGGGCGTCGTGCTGCTCGGCCTCTTCGTTTGGTGGGAGCACCGTCTGGAGCAGATGCATGAGCGCGGCGAGGCATCACTCGACAATTGGTGGACACCGCCGCCACTCATGAGTGTCACCGTCTGGACGCGGGCACAGGGCAAGCTCGCGGTCGTGCTCATGATCGCGTTCCTTGAATGGTGCAGCTTCAACTCGTTCACGTTCTGGATCCAGGTGGGCGATCTCGCATCGCTTCTTGCAGACTGTTCCGTGTACTCATCCGTGCTATAGCTGTACTACCAGGATTATGTCGGGCTGAACCCGATCCTTACAATGGTCCGGCTTCTGCCTATGTGCGTCACTGGGGTGATCTGCAACCTCATCGTCGCGCTTGTCGTCGGCCACGTCCCTGTTGTCTTCCTCATCGGTAGGACAGTCAATTGCCATTTCTATACGATGTACTAATCGGTGCCGTGTAGTCATTGGTACGCTCTTCACTGGGGTGGCCAACCTCCTCTTCGCCGTCATCGACCCCGGTGCGCCCTTCTGGGCGTTCGGCTTCCCCGCAGCGATCGTCTCCGTGTTCGGTGCCGACTTCGTCTTTGCGACTGGCACGCTCTTCGTTGCCAAGGTCTGTCTCCCGCACGAGCAGTCCGTCGGCGGCGCGCTCTTCCAGACTCTCACGCAAGTGGGGACTGCGTTTGGGATCGCAATCAGCACGATCGTGTTCAACTCATCGATCGCGAAGTCGTCGCTACAGTATGGCGTTGTGGTGAACAAGTCGGGCACAAACGCGCCGCGGCCAGCGCAGCTCGTTGCGTACAAGGACGCGATGTGGACAGGTTGCGCATTTGGCTTCGTCGGTACGTCATCCACTGTCCTGTTAGTACTATAAGGAGGGCTGACTACTGGTTTTTGTGTTCGCCGGTAGGTGCTATCTTGGCGTTGATCTTCTTGCGGAGCGTCGGCATCGTTGGGCACCGGAAGGAACCGGATGCGAGGAGTGATACAACTGTGAATAACCAGGATGCGCCAGCGGTACGTGTTCATGTGCGGGCTACATCGCGTTACTGGACTCATCATGTATCCCAGAGTCATGCTTGATGCTCAGCAGTATAACGCTCCCGCGCTGGTTGCTTTCGATACTATTTACGACACTACTCCTGGTTATATTATGGGGTTCTAACACGTTACATAACTTGCGGACTCATCATCTATCTATAGATCTCATTGTACCAACCTCGTAATTCAGGATATGTCATTGCTCGATTGTAGAAACAACGCGCCGAATCCTTCCGCACAACACGACGGGCCCGGGACTGAAGTACTGACCCCTCGACGGCATCTTACTCAGCATCATCCACAAGCTCAAAATCCCTGCCCTCAATGTCCGTCCACAGCTTCATGTACCCCGTTTCCTTCGATGCCAATGGCTGCATCTGTCGCATGGCCTGCAGCACGGACTTGCCCAAGTACGTTTGAACTGCCTCGTCGCGTGGTTTGCGTATCAGTTTGAGTAGCTGCTTCCAGGTACCGTCTTCGTCTTCACGAGTCACGTTGAGCGTCTCGTGCGATGCCCCCGCGCACCAGAGGTCGTATGCTGTGAACTTCGCTGTCCGGTCATTGCGCGGTGACTCTCGTACGGGAATGGATCACATAGGAACCGCAGCGTCCGGAGACGCAAGTGCAAAGACCACTCGCAACACCGGCGGCGGGTCCGTCACCTCGTGATCGAACACGCGGCAATTGTAGGGGTCCATTCCATCGGAAATTGACGCTGCAATCCGACTTTGGACATCGGGCCAGGACCATATCTGGGACGTCAATCTTGGCAGTCTCTTCGCGCTTGGTCCCCTGATCATCCCGAACCTTTACGAAGTGGACGCTGAGCAACCACCTCGGCAACAAGCTCCAACTGACGTTCGAGGGCCATTACAGCACGGCGGAGGATGTGGTGCGGATTTCAGGCGTGGGCCTCCACCTCTCTATCCCCTTCTGGGTGATCAAATAGGGGAACGACGACGGTGTGGACTTGTCCGGCGTGACTGCCTTTTCCGGCTAAGGCATGCTGGCGAGTGGGCGCGCAGGTACGACCTCCGCGTCGAGTTCGACCCTAGCGTGCAGAACGGGTACAAGCACTCGGTTGATCTCGGTTCAATCAACGGGATGAAGGGCGTCGTAGATCTTGCGAACGCGCAGCGCTCGTTCGACCATATTCGGATTTTTGCCAAGTTGATCTCCCGCCTCGAGTAGCAGAACGTCATACCGATGTTGGGCACGGTTAAAAAANCTGTACTGGTGAATGTCTATTGTATTGTCACGATGTCCTCCGCTCACTCTGATTCAGCCACCCACATGCGCACAAAATAATCCGTTCGATTACTAGTAGCATGCACAAGGTCAACAGCCCGATGATATCTTCGAACGACGAGTTCACTATGCCTGCTAACTGTGCAAGTGTTCTCGCGAGTTCTGATTGTTTTCATAGTCTTCCCTAACGTGCTACTATACTGCGAGCTTTACACCTCTTTCAGACTTCCTCCCTTCATTCGCATTCAACGATCACACGGACTGCGAACCAGTTAACGTCACTGCCGTACGCCAATGGATCCCACGCTGGTGGCATGGATAGTAGATGACCCCGAGCCACTCCGCATTTGGTGTCACGTACGCGCAACATCGTCGGCAAACTCAGGAACAGCCTGAACAACTGCAACATCTTCATTAACGGCATTACATCTTCGGCGGCTGCGACTGCGAGGAAGCCCGATTCAGACGACATGGAAGAGCAACTCAAGAACTGTACGCTCACGAGCATGGTCGCGCTCGGCGACTGGTTCCTCTGGACATAGAGTCCTAACAACTTAGGCTGGATCTCGATCAGCACTGACTGTGCGTCGCTGCGTTCGTACCAGCTCGGATTCGAGCGATGCCGACCAACCCACGCGCGGAGCTCGGCGCATGCGAGAGCTTATGCCCTAACTGACGCAAGGCCTTGCATGGCCGACCCCGCAGCTGACGGAGATCTCCTCGATGAGCATGGTGAGCTTCCCGCAGTATACTGCGACGGCAATGGTCGCGACGCTGCTCCCGCCATCGCTTAGTCCGAGCCCGACGGCGAGCGCGGGCAGTGGTTGGTCCGACACGAGCGACAATGCGCCGGTCTGTAACAGGTGTGTACGAGAAGATCCAGTCTCCTCCATTCGAGACGGTGCCGTTTATGTGCGCTTTTCTACCGTCATCCGTATCACGGTCAGCATAGATAGATTCTGTGTGATGGAGTATATGCGCGACTCACCGATGCTTCAGGCTCTTCGCGATCGCTGCAGCGTTGAGGGTGACTTGTAGTACTGCATCGGTCAGAGTAGGGTGCTGCGACTCGTGTTTGTGGAACCGATCGGACTTGTCAGTCTGCTTGGCTCATCTAGCTTGTTCGTATTCTTCAAGAGAGTATCTGCAACAGAGATGAGTGTACGCTGTCGTCAGGAGTAAGATGTCGAACACTCACATGCGACGGCTTCGTCATTGAGGTCTTCCGAGCGGAAGAGAGATGAAAAGAGTGAGCTTTTGTGAGACCGCGGGAGCGTTATCTACTCCATGAAGATGCGTGAGAGATACTCTAAGCTCAGGATAGATGAGTAGAAGCCCACTGCCCTTCGACATCGCGGTCGCTTGAAGCAGCAGCACGTCTATGATCGGTGGTGGAGGGCCTCGAAGGTATCCGAGGACATGAACACGTCCTTGGGAAGTATCGCACGACATCAAACCACGAGCTCTGCAAGAGCGAGAGGATTCGGAGGAGGGTCGCGTCCGCGGAGTGCCAGTAGATTGTACTCGGAGGTGGCAAAATTTCTTTCGTGGCGAGCAAGAAGGGGTGGGACTAGCACGCTGTGAGAGCGGTACGCGCAGGACTCAAGATGCTTTGACTCACTTCGATGCACCTGTCAGCTTTTTGACGAGGCGTTCCTCTTCGGTCCATACGTTGAGATCGGAGAGGAGGCGAGTAATACGAGCGCCCGAGGAAGTGGAAGCTTGCACATATTGTACGTTCTCCTGTACACTCATGATGGATTGGGTTGGAGCGTGGGTGGATGCCAGCGGTGATAGCGGAGCCCAAGTGAAAATTGGCAGTTTCCCTGTCTGTACAATATACGAAACCTTGTGAGCGTTTCAGATCGAGATTGAAATTATAGCGACGGACGTATCGTAAATAAGGCAACGCCATCTACCATGTCAATGCCAGTTCATCGTAAGATCGTCTGCGCCCAAGTTCTCCCCCACAATATCGCTAATCCGCCGTAGTGGTCCACTCAAATCTAGCGCCTGGCTCGAGCCCGAGCACCTTAGCCGCAGTCGCTGCGATCGGGCCATTGTTTGGCAAGACAACCTCGTGATTTAAGCTGACTTACGGTTTGGAGGCCTCGCAAGTCAAAGTTTGCAAGATGTCGTATCAAAGATGCCGTGGGTGAGTAGATACATGCGGATTTGTGTGTTTACAAGACCAGACTAGACCAAGAACAAGCCACAGAGAGAGAGAGAGAGATAGGCCGAGCAAGAAGAGTGAAACGAGTTCAGTAGAGAGTTGCCCATATATTATCGAGAGAGAGCCGAGATGACCGACAAGGTAGAGGGCAAGGGAGTGGGCGGGTGAGTCAAACGAGTAGTACGATCGTGGAGATACAGCGGAGGGAACGCGGTCATGTGATCGCGCTTTTTGCCGTGATTCGTCAGAGACTATCAGCGCCGACGCCTGACACTCACACCCGCTCCGCCTTCGCGCACATATCACAGAATGAGGTATGGTACTGCCCTTCTGCCAAATGGGCCCGCGACTGGTACGTGGATGCATCACCATCGCACTGTTCACTCTTCCGCTTTCCCGCCTATGTAGCGAAGAGCAACCATATGGGCGTCAGGTCATGGAGTAATATTACAGAACGGGATGCTCATCGGAACTTCCCACGTCAGGTAAGCTCCACAGCGCGCAATTGGACACAACGCTTGATTCTATGGCGGCTATGAATCACGAGGTGAGCTCTGACCATTGTATTTCCGAGACGAAGCATCCATTATGCCGCATTCGGCTCTGACCTCTCACGATCAGGTCGCTCAAAGCGCTGCTAGGACACCAGCAAGCCTCCATGAGAATGTCGAGAAGCGCTATAGAGACAAGTATGGGCACGGACTAAAAAATCAGGTAAATGTTCGAGTTCCTGGACTGTCACCGGCGCAGTCGCTTTCAGCTGATTTGTTTGGCACGCAGCTCATTACTCATGAGAGCTACGTATTACAGCAATCTGCTGGTGGTGCTCGTATCATATGTTCCACAAAACAGTTCATTTCCGCATCTCCGGGGCATGGCTGCTTGGTGGAGCATATGCGAGGCGCCGAGATTCGAAGACGCAAACACGTTGTTCGAATTCGCCGCATTCGTGAAGGGCAGGCCAGATGCGTGTAGAACACGCTGCACCGTTCCCTCATCCACATCCTCGCTGGGGTACTCTGTTCCTTTGTACCCAGTCTTACCTTCCCGTCTCAACTCTCTGTTTTACTATCTCAACTCAACAACACGCTGTCATGCATCGCCTCCGCGGAAAGCGACCTGCAAGCCCGGCATCGTCTGCCATGCCGCTATCTATACCAGCAACTAGCGCACAACCAACTCCCACCGCTGGAAACTCGCGAGGGGGGGNAGATAGCAAAGACGAGCTTAAACATTATCATTGAAGCACTGAGATTCACCAAGGAATCGTCGTCTGCGTGTCCTCCACTACAGTCGGCGGTTGGAGCCCTTCTCAGCGCCTTGGAGGCCTACAAGGTGCGTTTCCTCGACTTAACTCCGTTCGGTACCCGCGATATTTTGTCTCCACAGCACATCTGCCCGTGCTCATTCATATCTCCAACAGAAGTATTCAAACACGGATGAAGCCACCGAAACCCTACTCGCACGCGTGAAATCTCTGTATAGTATTTTGAAGCGGGTGCCATCATCCGAGGCTGGATGCTCGCAGGCGCTCAAGGATAGACTGCATGCCCTTGCAAGGTAAATTTCAATACTGGTTTGCAGCACATGCGGCATTATTCAGAGCGGCTCACCATTCGAACAGCGAACTGGATAAGGTTGCGAAGAACGCCCAAGATTTACAATCAAAGCCGCGGATATTACGGTTTCTGAACTCGGCGGATTACGCGGGGAGGCTTGAATCCTGGATTAAGACTCTTGACTGGCATATGCAGAGCTTCATAGTGAGCGCAACTCGGGATACAATTTGTTGTTTGACACTCATAAGCTTCACAAGCTCGAAGGAGCAGTAATTCTGGGAGTCGCACTAGACGTACGTGCGCCTATCAAGGGCCATCCTCTGTCAACTACGCAGCTAATTGTCGCATGGTCGTGTATATACAGGCAGTGAACAAGGCAAAATCGAATGAGGGTGAGGTGACACTGATACAAAAAGGCGTAATACTGAGTATCTCTATATATCAGTACTACTGAATGCTCTGCGGCCCGTCGCCCAGGCTTTGCTGCATTCTGGGACCAGCGTTCATGTGCAATGTCACAAGGACACCCGGAAAGAAGTACTAGCGACACTGCGCTCTTGGCTACTGGTCGAAGATCCTCGCCCTGAACCGACTGGTCCAGCGCCTCACGATCGATCGATCCTTTGGCTTCACGCGCTCGCTGGTTCCGGAAAGTCTACGATCGCTCTGACCATTGCGGACAGGTGGGAGAGAGAGGAGCTCCTTGGTGCAAGTTTCTTTTGTGCGCGAGACGGCGATCGAAGCAACATCAGCTGCATCTTCCGCACAATCGCGTATCAGCTCGCGCTCCGCCTCCCTACATTCCGGGAACACCTCACGAAGGTCCTCGAGACGGATCCTGACCTTTACTCCGCTAATCCCGCCCGACAACTAGAGAAGCTCATCGTCGAGCCCCTTGAAGCGGCGCGAGCCGACGCGACGAGCAACGNCCCCCCTTCCGGCTCATATTGCCGTCGTCATCGACGCACTGGACGAGTGTACAGACAATGCCGCCGTCTCCACCATCATCATTTCTCTCGCAAAGTACATGGGGAGGTTCATGCCTTTGAAGTTCCTCATCACTAGCCGCCCCGAAGTCAATATCACCCGAGGATTTCTTCGTAAGGAACTAGACAAGAACACTCAGATCTTGGCTCTCAACAAGATTTCGGAGGACCTCACACAGCGCGACATCAACTTGTTTCTTCGGTCGCGTCTTGCTGAAATCAGAGACCACTTCACACTCGGTGCTACCTGGCCAGCTCAGCAGCAGTTCGAGAATCTCGTCACTCTCTCAGGGCTCCTGTTCATCTTCGCAGCCGCAGCCGCACGATACATCGAAGACGACTCCGAAATGGACCCAGATGGCCGCCTCACGAGTCTCATAGATGCGGGCAATGCAGCGGCGGAGAAGAGAGGCAGCAACGAGTCCCGGTTTTCGCTCCTCGATGCGCTGTACATGCAGGTGCTGAAGAAGGCCGCGACTAAGCTGGGGGACGCCCTGAAGGCCCGCCTCAACGTCATCCTTGGAACGATTGTGCTTGCCGAGCAACACCTCAGTCCTACCACGCTGAATGACCTTCTGGACCTTCCTGCCGGCACCGTCGGACGTGTGCTACCTGCTCTGGGCGCTATTCTGACTTTTCCGAATCGCGATGGCGATCCCACACCCATCGGAATCATCCACCTGTCCTTCCCCAACTTCGTCGTTGACCCGACCCGCTGTACAGAGAAAAGCTTCCTCATTCAACCCCGTATACAACATTCTCTCATTGCCTCCCGGTGTCTCAGCGTGATGAAGAACTTACTGAAGTACGACATCCTCGGGGTCGCCCTGGAGCACGACTGCATTCTCAACAGCGAGATTCTTGACTTGCAGGCGAAAACTTCCCAGCATCTCTCGGCTGCTCTCCAGTACGCCTGCAAATACTGGACGCGCCATCTGTGCCAGGCCGAGGTGGACGAGGCCCTGCTCACAGCGCTCGAGGAGTTCTGCGTATCCCATCTCCTCCACTGGCTCGAGGTGCTGAGCCTCCTTGGCTGCGTCGATACTGCCGTCGAGGCGTTGCAGTCTGTACAGGCCTATCTGGAGGCGAGTACATCACAGCATGATTACTAGCGTACGTGATGCTGACTCTTCCGTGCGCCCACAGACTCAGTCGTTGCGACCCACGGATGTCCCATCGCTTTTGTACGATTGCGAGCGTACCGTCCGGGCGTTCTACCCGATCATCAGCACATCAGCCATCCATCTGTACTCGACAATCGCCCTCTTCGCCCCACTAGGATCCCATATCCGCCGTCTTGCCACAGTGGACGCACGAACCCCCGTGGTAGTACCCGTCGGGGTGGAGGACGCATGGAGTACGACCGTTGTGTCGTGCATCGTTGGCAGCTTCGGGATTTCAGCTCTCGCCTTCTCGCCAGATGGTAGATTCATAGCCTGCACTGATGATCATGGGCCCATCCATGTGCTCAACGCTCAGACTGGAGCTGAGCTGCAGATTTGCCAGGCGGATACCAACATGCAGAATCTGGGAATATCATTCTCACCAACAGGCAAGGAGCTCCTACTCGGTACAGAGGATGGTGCGGTATATGTCTGGGACGTCACGACTGGAGTCAAACTTCTCGAGATTGGCACGACTACTTCCTCGCGCGACCATTCGGAAGAAGGCAGCTTCGATATGCCGGTTCCATTGGAAGAAGCGGTAAATAAACAGGCTGCATGGTCGCCCGATGGCAAGCTGGTAGCTTCGTGTCAGGGGCAAACTATCAACCTATGGAGGGTGGTTTCACCCACCCAGAGCGTGCAACTTCAACGTGGGCACTCGGAGTGGGCAAAATTTATTATGTTCTCCCAGGATGGGTACCTGCTAGCTGACTCAGATGATGGGAGATGCGAAATCTGGGATGCACGGAGCGTGGACTGGGACACGGAGGCAGGCGTCACGCTTACCCAAACTCTGAAGCACGACTCACAGGTCCTCACAATCGCTGTATCCTCTGACAGCTCTCTGGTTGCGTGTGGCCTCCACTCTGGCGAGACCGTTCTCTGGACGAAGTCGGACGGGAAGCGGGTGCGGTCCTTTCTGGGTCGAAGTCCAGTCATCTCCCTCATGTTCTATCCAAATGGCCTCCTCGCTGCAGCATACGAGAGCTCCCCATTCGTTTCGTGGGACGTCACGACAGGCTCGCCAGTGAAGACGGAGAGCAATGAGGGGACGGATGCTGCCGTTTTTGCTCCTGATGGGCGTCACATTGCGTATGCCCACGGCAATCGCTTACAGATCAAACGGTGGTCCTCAGAGATCAAGCAGAAAACTGGTACGACCAAAATTGTTACAGACAACGCCAAGCAGCTGACACACCGCTCAGAGCGTGGCGATGAAGAGCTCCGAGGAGAGCATGGGCAGCGAGTACAAGCGATTCAAACCTCGCCCTTGGGAAAGCTCGTTGTTGCAGTGTATGGAGACAAGACGCGGATCTACGAGGTTTCCTCGGGTCGCTGTATGCGCACCATCCATCATCCTCCCGGGCGCAGATTGAAAGGTGTTGCCGTCTGGTCTCCGACAGAGACGTTCTTTGCATGCACAGCGGAAGACTATGTGGTTTGCGTGTGGAAGGCGGATACCGGAGAACTCGTCGGGATGCTCAAGGGGCACTCACAATCTGTCAGGAGTATTACGTTCACGCGCAATGAGCAGTATGTCTGCTCCGCATCTTGGGATGGGTCGATCCGCCGGGGGACAATCGGGCAGAACAGACAACTGTTACCTTCCGAGGTTCTCTTCCAGTCAAATGGGAAAGCGATCCATGCCTTGGCTGTCTCCTCTGACGGGCAGTGGTTCCTCTCCGCTGTTAAAAGCGACACTCCACCGGACACGTCCAGCGCCAACCTCCTGGCGCCCCCTTCCAGGCAGCCATATCCGATCCATGTCGGGCATACACTGCGCCTGCACGACACAACAGGCCGTATCATTTGGAAAGTTGAGCACCACCCCGACTGTATCACATCGGTCGCGTTCTCCGAGGACTGCACGCGCGCTCTTGCAAGCGGCTCTGGAGGCGAGGTGTTCGTGTACGACCTCACCCAGCTCATCCCTCCTCACAACGCCCCCCCTCGCTCTCGCACCATCCCAGTGCATAGACTGACCGACGTCATTAGGGACCGGACAGAGGAAGATGTCATCCCGGTTCTCTCGACACCTCTCACCCTTCAGTATTGGGTTGACGGAGATCAGCAAGTGGTCGAGACGGCGGACGTGGCAGTCCAAACCGATCCGCTGGAGGCAGACGAGGCCGACATAGCATCAGAAGAGTTGTAATCGTTCGTAGTAACTAAAGCTTCGGGTCAGACATCCCTGTATGTTTGTGACTCAGACTGGTAGAACAATGCAGATCTTGGCGAGGATGGCAATTATTGTTCTCGACTCTTTTGTCTGTCATACTGCTCAGAAAGGTCTATTGTTCTTGAGCCTTATTGTCTAACTTATTATTGTTCATATCTCTTTGTCCTCCTTGTATGTTCAGCTGAAGATACCTATTGTCTGTACAGATTCTATTGTCCTATTTTCTCTCACGGTACATATATTTAATACCTTGTTTTGTAAGTCAAACAAGGGTTAGACATAGGTTATGGCAAGGAATTGACAATTTGGACTGAACACAATCGGTGAAGAGGTCGTGTTTGTGCACTAATGGTGACGGTGATATCATTAAATAACTCGAACACGACCGCCAGGCCGGTCGTGTCGGTCAAATATTGACAGAATCTGAACCGATTGATCTCTCGATCTCCCACCCTCATATTTGTTTGAAGCGCAAGTAATAGACACATCCG
>JAPEVG010000564.1:0-17515 GCA_029747595.1 Trametes cubensis
TGGGGACTAGTAGCTAGGGACAGGGACGCGACGACCGTCGCGGAACCTCTCGCTCTGGCGATCGGGGTGCGGTGGATCTAAGCTCGCAATCCAGACGGCGCAAGCGAGCCGCCGGATGTGAGATCGGGAAGGGGCGATGGGCACTCGGCGTCGAACCGACCTGGGAGGGAAGGTGCGCGGGCGGCGGCGGCGGCGGCGGACGCGGACGGGAGAGAGAGGGGAGATTCGCTCTGGAGGAGCTAGTCACGGTCGAGGGGAGAGAGCAAGCTGAAGAAATACCCGGCCTTTTTCGCTTTCTCCGCGCGTGGGCGACAAGTTCGCCGCAAAAGGCAGGGCAGCANGGGGGGGAGACGACGGTTCTGATTCGGAGGGTTCGGAATTCTGGCGCAGGAACGTGAAAAACAAAAAGAGAAAGAGGGAGCCTGGGGGACCGGAGAGGCTCAGGATAAGGCCAATCGAACATGTATGCTATTGCACCATCATGGCCGGTCTTCTGGGAGAGTCCGCGGCTGAGGCCTTGAGGGCCGCGTGCTGTGACTTGCATGGGCCACGGCCTGGGAGCGAATTCACGGGTGACGAACGGACGAGAGGGGCAATAAACGAGGATATTACGGTGCATCGCGATGGGCATGAGGTGCGTGCGGGCGTGATCATTCAGAGTTCCCCGAGTCCCCGTGGGCCGTTTGCAGTTCCGCCGCCCGGTTGACGTTACGCTCACGCTTACGGCCACGCTCAGAGTTCCTCAGGTTCCTCCTCGGCCCTTGCCGGTCGGCAAAGCACTGGCAACAGGCAACAGCCCCAGCGTTGTCGTACAGTGTCGTACTTGCGCCGCGTACGCTCGGAGCCATCAGCCTTTCCATAATTACAACTTATATAAACGGTTCGTCGATCGAGATTCGCCTCTGGGTGCTTCGGAGCCCCAGGCTGCTTGGCACCTCGATGGCAGTAACGCCGGGGAGCGCCGTCCAGCGTGTCTCGAACTCCAAGAACCCGAATGAATGAATATCGTCGGCGGGTGGGCGGGCAGCCACAAGAANGGGGCGTGGCCTGCAGGCCGTGTTGTGATAAGTCAACGGCAGCCATGGGCGACGGTGCACGGATAGATGCTGGCAGGGAGCAGCTGGCAGTGTGGGCCACTGCCGGTTCGGTGCCGTGAGAAGCACTGGCGTGGGAAGGGGCTCGCGAATGCAAGAATATCGAGTGACGCGGGCGCGGTGGGCTGACGGTAAGGAACGCAGCGCGCGCTGTTGGTGCTGCTTCGCTCTCAGGCTCCGGCTCCATAGGATAAATGTTCCTGACCCCAGTCGCCGCCTCGCGGTACTGTAACGTACAGCGGAGACCGCGACTCGGTCCACACCCTGGTCGCAGCGGCGAGACCCGAGAGCCGCTGCACATGCCAGTACGACCGATTCCGCGNAAAAAAAAACATGGTGGTTCGACTGTGACGTCTCTGCAAGGAGAGGGCAATGTGTTGGTATATTCGGGGACGGATGACGCGGCGTGGCGGGATGCAGGATGGTGTTGGTTGAGACTTGAGACATGCATGCATCGACGCGATCGCTGGCCATGGACCCCTGGTGGAATGCTGCGATCCCGAGAAAGACATGTAGTCTCGGAGGAGCAAGTGGTCGGATGTCCGGACGGGAGACGGGGGCTAGGACCAATGCTGTTTCTCTCGTGACGGATGAGAGACACACGGGCGACCGCGGCGTGTGCGACATGTCTCCTGGGAGCCGAGCGCCGGGCGACTGTGAGTGACTGTATGCGCACTCGTCGCAGTGATAGTCCACAACACGTCAGGCGTTCGCGTTGACAATGACAAACGTCCGCCTCGCCGATTCCTACTCCCCCATATTTGGAAACGCGCGGACCCCCGGGCTCCTCGATCGCCCAGATCGGGACGCCCTCTCCCGATATGTCCTACGACACGCCACCGTCACAGCAGAGTTCGATCGTCTCTGCATTCCCTCCCCAGCCCGAGTACGCTTGCCAATTGAACATATCCTCAGTCGATGCCACGCGTGGCGCCGGAGCCGCGTATGGCATATCCCGTCTCCTTGGCCTCCAATACTGACCAACCTTGCACGACGGCGGCGGCGGCGGCATCAGCAGCAGCAACGGCTCCACTGTTCTACACACGGAGTTGCATATCGCCATATGTGGGCCTACGCTCATCTATCATGAGCAGCAAGAAAACATCACACTCACCGCTCGGCTGCGTCACCGGAGACCCAAAGACACCATCGCGGGTCCACCCAGAGAACGCTCTCCCACGTACACACAGTCCACAGGGGTCTGAGTCGCTCTCAGGGCAGCACCGTCATTCTAGAGCAGGCGACGATCTCGCACGACTGCCCCGGTGCATTCCGACATCCGTATTCCACTAGTGCGTCGACCGTGACGGTAACTGCACGGCCCGCTCCAACAGCAGCAGTACCAGCGCGGTATGACACTGTGATACAGTGGATGCTCAGGCTGTGACGTCTCACTGAGCACAGGACCTGCCACCTCTGCCGCTGCGCACGTTGGAAATAGCCTGAGCGTCGGCATCCGAGTGGTCAGGCTCCTCGACGCAGCCTGAGCCCACTCAGGCTGGTGACGTGCATCCAGTGCTGTCCGGGCTGCATATGGCCTAGGAACAGTGAATAAACTAGGATGTCTCCAATCTGGCGTCGCCGTGCGTCCGTGACAGTCCACGGAACTGGCCTGGTCACCGGTCCGCGGTCCTGCGAGCGGCCAGCGGCGGTCCATCAGGATTCAAGTTGAGGATTCAGCCCACAGCTCCGAATGTGAACACTGAACATGAGAACCACGAACATCTCAGCCCGCGAACAGGCCAGCATCGGACACGCGCAATGCGCACGAAGTGAACCATGAACCGTGAACGTTTGAACGCGTGAGCGCATGAACCGTGGGCCGGATCTGTGACGCGTCGAACAGGAACACCCTGCCAGTGCGTCCCGCATCCCGCGTCCAGCATCCCGCGTTTGGTGCGTCGTGCCAGTGCTCTTCACGCCGTCAGGCTCGTCGCCGTGACGACGGAAGGGCCGCTCCATGCCCTCGCAGTCCCGCACTTGCCACTACCAGTGATCGCTAGCTTCCCACCCTTTGCGGAGCCCGAGGGCCCCACACGTCCTCCAGCCCACCGGGCTTCAGGCTGCGTGGTGCCCACCCGGGTCCCGACTGCGCGACGCTGGCGTGCGTTCCGAAACCCGAACTCGAAATCGAAGCACAAGCCTTGTGAGTGCATGCCAGCGCACGCCGGTCATCATCTTCGAGTCGAGGATCGCAGTGGCCGGAAAGCAGCGCATTAGACGCGGAGATGACTTTGGGTTCGGCGACGCCGAAAGAAATCCCAGGACAAAGTGAAGAGAAGAGAACAAAATCGAGAAAAGGGAAACAGTGAAGAAATCGCACGCACGCACGCTCGCTTCCGTTTCCCGTCCGCTCAACCTCCAACCTTCAACCGCCAACCTCCAACCCCCAATCTTTCACCTTGCAATATTCCAATCTTCGATGTCCCATATTCATCACTCAATCTTCACGTCGCCGCCGCATCTCGAGTTCTCCTCCTCGGCCTCGCCGATACCGATCGTCCCATGCCTCCCATGCCTCCCATGCCTCGAGCTCCAGAGCACCGGAACACCCGCACCCTCGCACCCTCGCACCCTCGCAAACTTTCCGACGCATCGTCTCCCCCCTCCCCCCTTCCATCGGACCCGGATAACGGAAGAGGGAAGAGGAAGAGAACCTAGAAGGAGCGGCTCCAAACTCAGCGCTGCCTGCCGGCCGGCGAGGACCTAGACTTGAAGACTTGAAGACAAGATGTCTGACGGCCTGCCAGGCGGTGTCCAGCATGGCTAATGCCCCCTCGTGCATCGTGCATCGTGCATCGTGCATCCCGCATCCCGCTTAGCCGACCGGAGCCGTCGTCCAGGAACAGCCCGAGCGGTAGTACGGGTGCGCGGAACAGGTTGCACGGAGCAGGCTTGCGCCAGAACCTTCCCACGACAAGGGCACCCTTGGGCCTTGCCGAGCCGCGAGTCGAAGAGCTGAGGATTCTGAGACGGGCGAAGGGCGAGTCGCGACGCCACAGGAATGCAACCTAAGGCCTTACGGAGCGGCGAGCAAGCGATTGTGATGGCTGTCGGCGGGTGCGGCGGCCGAGGGTAGCGCCCTGGATGGAGAGAAGGAGAGCAGAAGGAGGAGCAGGAGGAGGAAGGACTACTGTGCACTGGGGACCGGCCTTCGGGAATCAGATGCGGGCCCAACGGAAGACGTAGACGTGGATATTGGGCGATTCCGTCATTCTTCGTGTCATCCGTGCGGGAGCCGCGCCCCCGCTGCCCTGGAAAAGACAAAGAAAATCAGAGCAAAAAGACGGAGAGAACGGTGACCAGCCGCGGTGCAGGGTGAGCGTATAGGCTTCAAACTGGGGGCCTCGACGTTGAGGATGAAACCTCTCCCACCAGCGAGGCCGCTCCCAACTTCCCACCGTGCCACCCACAGCTCGCCGCCTCGTCACAGTCTTGTTCTTGTTCAGAAGTTGCGCGGCGGAGCGGAGGCAAATGGCCATGCTCCAGCGACGGGGCCTCTGATCAATGTCGGCGGATGTGGATGTGTGCTCCTGCTGGGGCCGCCGGTGCTGAGACTGGTCAATAGGTAGCAATGCAATGTTGGGCCGGGATGTACCTGAACCTGAAGGGAACCGTGTTCCACGCAGGGAGCACCACGCACCGAGCACGATACCACACCATCGGAAGCCCTGGCTATAGGTCACTGAGGAATCAGGATGCGGAACTCCTCAGACGTCGTCAAATTCCGGGCGCTGCGGGGCCATGGACGCAACGTTCTCGAAGGTGTCCAAGTCGAGGCACGTCGGAAAACTGCGCGCTCTTTCTATCTCTCTATTGTCGGATCGCCCGCTCCGACGGCGGAAGTACAGGATAGGTATGTATCGAGCATCGGCATCGGCGCGTCCATGACTTGTCGAGAACTAGTAGCCGGAGGGGGTATGGACACAGTACGACAGCAGCGTGACCGCCCAGGCCCAACCATCAGCGTTCGATGCTCAGCCACCGGGGCTCTCGGCTAGCGTTGGGCGGGGCAGACTGCGCTGCGGCGGTGCCAGTGGTCGAATGCGGTGAGCACCCCTGCGTAGTGCGCGAGCGCGGCCGCGACGACGAAGCAATGGAAGATCTGGTGCGACGCGAAGAAGTAGTCGAACGTCCCGGGCGAGAAGCGTTCCGGGATGCGGTTCGCGCTGTGTGCGTGTCGGATCACGGGAAGAGGGCCAAAGGTGAAGATGGAGGCGAGGGCATCCAGGGACGAGGGTGGTGGTGCCGGATGGAGAGAGTGGGAGCGCAAGGCACCCGAGGACGTCGCCCGCACGTAAGGTTTGTTCCGAGGACAGTAGGGGTTCCNATCGTAGATGAGACATGCGATGAACAGACAAGATGGGGGTGGACGCGGCAGCCCGGCGCAGCGTATTCCCAAGGTTCGCGGAAGCAAAAAGGGCAAACAGGAAAACCGACGATCCGTTCGCCGGTGACGAGGAGGAGCGGTGGGTCTAGGTCAGTCACAGAACGCACGCGGCCAAGAAGGAACGGGAAAGCACGCACTAGAGCAGGGCGCCGATGATGTAGAGCGCGCCGGACGCGAGCAGCCACCCAAAGCCCATCTCGTAGCACAGCGTGTAGAAGCCATGCGTCACGAGCCCATGTAGGGTCGGAATGATCCCGCTCAGGCCAAGGAAGATGAAGACTTTGGTACGCGCGCCTCTATGCGTCGGCTTGCGGTACTCTGGGTTGAGCACGATGTACGCTGCACCTGGAAGGTCCCGCCCGGGAGATAGCATGCGTGAGCGTTCCTCCTCTCATAGTTGCTGCGAGAGATAACGTGTGATGAAATAAGGAGCGAGACATGCACGCGACCGCCCTGGACACGAAGGTATATCCGAGGATGTGAAGAACGTGGGGATGTGTTTGACTTACCGAGGCCGGCGACAGTGATGCCAGACAGGTAAAACGCCTGGTAGTGAGGGTCACAGAAGAAGCCGTAGTAGATGCACGGGAAGAACGACCCAACGATCAGGACTGTTGGCAGACGAGATATGAGCTCACATGTTTCAGTGGCGTGAACCCACTATCACGTACCCACAATTCCCGTATAGTCCAACGCATTGCATCGGCCGGCAACCTATGGGTTATAAGTATAGTCAACCTTGCGCCTGCGCTTGATGATATGTTCAAACTCTGTGTGACATACCTCCTGAGAGTGAGCGCTGAACGTATGATAGAAAGCGCTCGAGAAAAGGCAGAAAACCGCGGCGGAGAGGAAGATCGTGAACATGATAACATCTGCCCATGTGGTCGACTCGTAATGAGTGAAGTGGACCATCGGAAATGTCGCGAGTAGCGTAAGGAATAGCACGGCGCCCAGCAAATGGCTATGAATATTGACTGCCAATGAAAATATCCAGTGTTAGTACGTTTTCGCAGATGCATACTTGAGTTATCCTAACCAGTCTCGTTGTGTAGGTCTAGTATAGCCCGTCATGTCAGCTAGCAGACTCGGTATGAAGAGCACAAACTAGTGGGTTTTGGGGTTGATACGTACATCCAAAGACGGAGGCTGCACAGGCGCGCCATGACGCAGTTGCCCTAGAAAGACAGCGAACCAAAGCTAGTCAGCAACCATCTTCTCTCACTGAGACTCAAGAACAAGCTTAATCGACGCCGCGCTCCGCAGTGGCATAGAGTTGCTTGACGTGAGTGGAAGTATCACACGACGATGCGTATGTCTCCGAGCACGACATAAGACGTGCAGGATGCGATTGTGTAATCAATTGAGCTCGGGGCCCGAGCTTGAGCAGCTTCGACGAGATGGTAGATCATCGCTTCAGTGGCAAAGCGCACGGAGAAGCCTCTCTCATTGAGTGTTGGCGCGCCTCAAGCTGCAGACACGTCACGCCACCTCACCACAAGCGCGACCTGATCTTGATCTGCCGGGGCAGTTACACAAACCGACGATCACAGGACAGAAGCACGGTGCCGTATTGGGCGAGCCGTACGATGCATCCATAGCATCGTGCGCATCGCGTTGACGTTCCGTTGCGCTCGCACGGACTACGGGCGGGTCGGACGCACCTTCTATACCCTGTCAAGATATATTCGTTGTCTTTCTGCCAGTCCGGGATCTCGAGCCAAGTCAGCGTCTTGCGCGACGGCTTGCCCGGCTCCGCGAGCGCATCCGAGATGGCCTTGACGGAGACAGACGGGGCACCATTCGCATCCTTGACGTCTTTCGCCTGCTCATCGGCGAAATGGTCAGCACATTCAGCATTTTATGATCGGCGTGCAATCCGCGCGCCGTCGGAGTGCGACCGCAGCAGTAACTCACCGAGTTGTTGAGCACTTTGCGCCCACGGAGAGGCATTTCGTGCGTGAATGCGTGTCCTGGAAACAGGGCTGAAGATGGCGGCAAGAGTCAAGGTAGCATACGCGGCGTCCTCGGAATCGAAGCCCAGTGCCCATTCCCCAATTCTTGACAGCTGTGGCGGCGAATTGACTTTCTGGGGGATACACAGGCGCCCATAACGGCCCGCCGAATCACATGCATGGGTCTTCATGGGCGATAAGCTGCTAATCGTGCCACAACGCAGAGTCATGCAGATGCAATATCTCAGCCACACCGAACAACGGACAGATCCAGGCGTGTCTTGTGATTATATCTGGCATTCGATAGCAGGTCGACTAGGCGCGGCGATACACATCTACAAGAAGTCCACAGCTATAGGATGCGTATGCTATGCGAGCACGATGCGGGGACAAAGCGAGGGATGTATGTATGGCATGGCACAATCAACGTGCAGCATGGTGACGTCCGTGGATAATAAGAGGAGCCTAGTGGGAATTGGCGATGCGGACGGGGTAGCGGCGATGTGCGACGGGAATCAAAGTAAATAAACCGGAGACGAGCAGGACGAAACCAAGGGGGACGCGGGCACATGCGGGAGGCAGTAGGGCGGAGAAAGGGAAGAAAAAAATATGCACATGAAGATGGAGATGTAGGCCGGGGAAAGATGATTGCGTGGGATGAGATGCCATGGAGCTTGAGATGATGATAAAAATACAAACGCCTTTGGGCGTTGGGCGGTCAGGTTCTTCAGACCGGGCATTGTGGGCAGTGGCGATTGTCGCATGGGATATTTGGATAGGCCTCGCTTGCGTGATGGTAGACATGGTGGGGGAGGGAGGTGGTAGAAGATGTGCGCCTATACACAAGGGGTGGCACATGAAGGCGTGCTGGGTATGCGTAGATCATGTAGCTTGCGATGCGTGATCAGAAAGCGGCGTCTGAGAAGCGGTCTACGCTAGAACCGCGAGTCGTTGCGTAGCGTTTGCTTGCGGGAGAAGGCGATGTGAATGTAAACGCAGAATAGATGCGCTTGCGTTCAGGCGTGGAGAAGACACTAGCAGCCGAAACTGTAACCGCGGAAGTAGCTTCCTCTGCCTCAGGAGTCGTTGAACGCTCCGTCCCAGCCTCTGAGACAATCGCGGGAGTCTATGCACAGCAAGATTAATACAGCGCGAGATTATAGTTGGCAGTGCACATACTTCACCACGTGTTTGCTTCTCAGCTGTGGGCTCGCCGCGAGCGACAGAGTCTTCCTTGGCCACGGAGACGTCATGAGCCTCCGAAATGTCGGCGAGTGGCAACACAGTCAGGTCCTTGCACTTGGAATCGATGACGGCCTGGCTAGCCACCTCGTTCTCCTCGGCGACGCGAGGGAGAGAAGGCTCCCGGTGTACACGGGTAGATGCGGCGCGTTTTGACACGGTACGCTTCACCTTCTTGTCTGCGCCACGTGACTTCGAGGTAGGCTTCTTCGCGGTCTTCTCGGACAACGGTTTCATACGTTTAGTGGGAGAGGTGGGCTGGGTCTTGACTGTGAGTGCGGTCTTGCGCTTCTTGCCAGAGGCGAGATCGCCGCTGGAGCGCGTCCCGGTGAAGGGGTCGATGTTCTCCTTGTCCGGAGCGTAGACCAAGAGGGGGCCAGGGGGAGGTGCGATCACATACGTAGCGGATGGACCGGTCTGGTTTTCCTTCTTCTCAACTGCCGGGGTCGGCGCAACCTCAGGCTCGTCCTTAAACACGATGAAGCTACGCGTTGCAGTGGCCATAGATGTCGTGAGTGAATGTTGAAGTGTGTGGCGGTTGGGTGAATGCGTGGTTAATTGGTACGCGCGTGACGTCGACGAACGACCTGGAATTTGGAGATAGAGAGGTAGGCAGATGCACTGAAAGAGACTACACGCCAAGAAGTGGTGACGAGGGGTGTCTCGAGGAGGTCGTCGTCGACGTCGAGGGTGAAGTGGTCGGAGGGTGCGCGTGAAGTTCAACATGCCTCGCGTGGCCGGGTTTTGGCGGGAATTCGGACTCCGCCGAGCCCATGAGGCGCCCAACCGCGTGCCTGGCTTCACGCGCCTTTCATTGAAGAGACCATGAACAAAGACATCTGGGGCTAGAATACAAGTCCAACATGCATATATGCTCTTTTGAAGTAGCCAAAGAAGGCGCAAAGCGCAAACTTGGCTCTCGAGTTACTACGGGCGCTAAACGTACGAGAGGGTAGTCAGTCCTTCACGATGTCAACGCCTTTAGCCAAAAGCGACGGCACAATCGTAGAAAATATGTGCAAAACCATACATACAGCACGCTAAAAAGTTGAGACATGAACTCCTCACTGGAAAGACAAACAATTGGGAGCAAGTGACAACATCATTTGTGCACTACATCCAACACACTGTGAACGCCATTTATGTTGGATGCACTTTAATATACAGCTTGCAGTCGGCATATCGCATGTCATGCATGGTTATACTAATTAATAGTTTCCTCTATCTCACTGGAGCACTCACATCGTCTCATGAAAATGGCCAAAGTCGAGAATAGAGGTGCCATCCAACGAACTTGAACGCCTTCCTTTCCCGGACGAAGGTGCAATCGGCGCTTCAAATAACCTCGCACCAGCATGCATGGTGGAGGCGCTCAGCGCTCAATACGCACCTTACTTCCTGCCACCACGACCCCTTTTGCTCGCCTTCTCTTGCAGCTATCTTACCTCTGCATATACGTCTGAATCTACCTGCTTAGCATACAATGGCACCCGCAAACACGAACAGGACTCAAAAGCCTTACAGCGTTCGTTTCTCCTCCCCAAGCGACTCGCCACGACCCTGACACATTCAATAGCGACCTGCTGCTCGCCCGCGGGCTTCAGACGGCCAATGGCTTCACGACAAGGCACCGGGGGTTCCGCGAGCGGTGCAAGCAACAGCACCCGCACGACCAGCGACTGGAGTTACCAATACAAGAATCATTGTCTCGAATCTGCACTACGAGATTACCCCCAAAGACCTAACGGTACGTGTCGCACACGTGTATCATGACATTGATTGCAAGAAATATGCCTTTCATTGGTCTTTCCCGGGGTACATACCCACCCCGTACTCTTGCCTTCTTTCGACTCCTTTTCGACCCACTAGTGGCGACTGTGAATGGCCACCGTGATTCTGTATCAACAAAGAGCTAGGTGGACGGTCCCCACGTTGCGGAGCTGGCTTACACGACTGCTGCTGGAGCGGTTAACTCTAAGACGGTGCTGCGGGCTCGAGGCGCGGTAGCGTGGAGGACAAGCGAGATATTTGCCACTTCATTCACACTGGCTTTGGTCCTCCTCAATTCTCTCAAACTCCTAACTCACCTACTATGCAGCAAATATTCGGTCAGATTGGCACGCTTGTTCGTGAACCACAAATCAGGGTACGAAGCTCCGCATGCACCGAGTCCGGCTGAGAAACGAGACACCGATCCGACTTCTTTCCGCTGCACCTTCACCTTTCGTGCTCAGTACGATCGAAGTGGCCGATCCTTAGGCGTTGCGGTCATTACGTTCGAAACACCCGCGGAAGCAACAAGGGCGAAGAAGCAGTTTGATGGCATCCTTGCGAAAAGTGAGTGTTTTTGGTCATTCTTGTGCATGGTACGTTGGCCGCATTGGTTGCTCATGTCATGAACCATTTAGACCAGCCCATGTCCATTGCGTACGACAATTCGCCACCTCCGGCACCAAGGGGCCCTCGGCGTAGTGCTAGCACACCGTCGTTACTGAACCGCATTGAGAAGCCTTCTCTCATCGAACGTTTGAGCCGGGATGAACCAAAGCCCAAGAAGCAAGAAGTTGTATCGTACGTGTTGCAGTCACGTCAACGTAGAGTGTCCTCTCACCGTCGTACAGAGATGGTGGTGTAGGTCCTGTGCGGACGAAGGGACGCCAGGTTAGGCGCAAGAAGCAGCCCAAGACTGCAGAACAGCTCGACAAGGAGCTTGACTCGTTCATGAAGGATGAGGTCTCGCCTGCACAGGGACAGCCTGCTAGCGGTGGGGCCGCCGGCGACGGTGATGTCGAGATGGCTTAGTGACCTTAGATTCTGTGTTCGGACTTTGCCACTACTGTATATTTGTACGTCTTGATTATCTCGCTAGTCCTGCTGGTTGTCGCTTACTTGCATCTGGAAGCCCTTTTAACTACATGTATGTCGTGACGATAGCTTCTACTCCGTTCCAAATGTTTGTCCCCTGTATCCATCAGTATTCTGAGGGACAGCGACGGACACCCTGAACTTCTGAGCAGCGTGGGTCCGGGTGTCAGTTCACCTCTGCACCTCATCGCGAACAGTGTTCTTCGACCATTCTGTCTGCGTCGGCGCCTTGGTCAGCATGCCTGCGTCTACTTGTGTTGCGTACACGCTATGGTGGGCGGAGGACCGTATCCTCGTCATGTGCCTCGAGAAAACTCCGAGGATGAACCTGCTGATAGCGCTTCGGATGTACGACCCCGCCCATGCGCCCTCTTAACTGCGCGCACATATTTTGGATGCGCTTTACGTCGGTCATTTTGCTGGACGGCATCGGTCTCGTGCTCTCCATGTCTTGCGGACGGTGGTGAGTCCGGGATCATGGCGAGCCTCAGGTGGGTATATAATGTGGCATGGCCCGGCACTGTTGAGCTCGTGCACGAGCTGCAGAGTCCTGAGGCCATGCCGTCGATACTGACCTCGTTCGCAGCACTTGTGCTCGCCAGCATAGCAGCTCCTCTTGTTTGCAGCACCGCAGTTCCCTCGCCGTCGACTCTGCGCAGTGACATCTCACTCCTATATAACAATGATCTCGATCGTACGTCCATCGTTGAATCCATCCACGACATCCAGCTGCTCACACAGCGTCTGCGACTTCCAGTGACCACAGCACCAGCGCATCGCAGTGCCCTTCTTATATCCACCCCACAGTTCCACTGGGATGCGGCAAGCGCATGCGAAGCGCTTGGAGAGTCGCTCTTGCCGGCCAACAAAACGTTCTTCAAGAACGACCTTGTGCCCTTGCTCCGTTACCAAATCTTCCAGGGCAATTTCCCTTCCAACCAGCAGTTCTGGGTCGCAAACGAAGGACCGATATGCCAAGTCGTTAACGCACAAGGAGTTGTCAGTTCTTCCCTTACGTGCCTCAGAGTGCTGCCGGCGTTGTGCACTCAGAGCGCAGGTTTCCACGCCGATGCGGCTCCGGAAACTTCCTTGACGGTGCACTCTGGAGAGCTCTCCATCACAGGGTGAGACGTAGCGCATTCATGTATTCTCACAAGCGTAGTGCTGAGTATCGTTACCCAGTTTCCGAGACCAGACATCCTTCAGGTTCTATGGGATTCCCTATGCAAACCCGCCTACGAGGTGGGAATACCCCACTGCGTACAGTGGGAGCAAAACCATCGACGCACGTAGCTTTGGGTCGCAGTGCGTCCAGGCGGGCAGCACCTCTGGCAGCGAGGATTGTCTCTTCCTGAACATTTGGACGCCTTTCATCCCTGCTCCCAGCAGCCGCACTCCTCTCAAAGCCGTCATGTTCTGGATCCATGGCGGAGCCTTCACAGGGGGTACCGGCAGCGACCCGACCTTCGACGGTGGCAGCCTTGCGTCTCGAGGCGACGTCGTCGTGGTCACCATCAACTACCGCCTCTCGACGCTTGGGTTCCTCGCCCTCGCCGACGGGAAGACGAACGGCAACTTCGGTATCGCCGACCAGATCACTGCGCTCGACTGGGTGCGCGAGCACATCGCTGCCTTCGGCGGAGACAAGGACCGCATCACGATCTTTGGCCAGTCTGCGGGTGCGGCGTCGGTGCGTGCCCTGATGGGCTCACCGAAGGCGATAGGCAAGTATGCAGCTGCGGTGCCGATGAGCAATCTTGCAGGAGCGAACTACGCGACCACGTACTCGCTGTACTACACGATCCCACAAGAGGTGTCCTTGGTCGCTGACCCTATCTTGAGTGCGGTTGGGTGCAATGCAACCGAGTCGGACGCTCTGGAGTGTATGCGTGCTGTCGACCCTCATACGCTTGTGAACTTGCCAACAGTAGCGAGGTACGTACGAAGTCACCCATTGATGTTTCGTACACGGTAACGAAGCCCGTGTTCAGATTCCTTGTGGCGGATGGGACCTACCTCACTTCTCCTCAACTTCCAATTGATGGCTCAGGGCCAGTGGCGAACGTCCATACCATGATGGGCTTCATGCGCGATGACGGTGCAGCTTTCATCGGCTACCCGGTATGTGTTCTCATCGCTGCGCCTGGGCGTAGTTGTTGATTGGTTGTGTAGTCGAACGGAAACCTTACTGCAGGCCTGCTTGGGGCTTCCCTGAACATCACCGTCGTGAACAATCCTCTGTTCCCGGAACCTACGAGCCCGAACGCAACTCTGAACGTCTTCAACGTCACCGCACGCGTCACGACAGACGTCGAGTTCCGTTGCTTGGACCAGGCAACAGCGTTCTCTGGCATCACCCACAATCTCTTCAAGAGTGTGTGGTTCTACGAGTTCAATAGGAGCTACCAGACACCTGGCTTCGATCCCAACGTGCGTAACTCGTTCGGTGTATAGTCACGTCCCCATCACTTACCCTGCGTTCAGTTCCCCGTTTGCGAAGCTCCCATAACTCCAGAACACCCACTCGGCGACACCTCACAAGAATATTTCAAGTGAGTTCGCCGTTCCTCTCTCATATGCATCCACCCTTTCCTCCCGAGTTCTGACGCTCCGACGCAGATGTCACTCCGGCGAGCTCTACTACGTCTTCGGCACCCTACCTGCGAACAGGCCCTACCGCGACGACCAAGACCTGCCCTTCATGCAGCGCATGGTCGACGTCTGGTCGTCCTTCGCTCGCACGTTCAACCCGAACCCTGACCCTCGTTTCCTCGCCGCGCGTGGCTTCACGAGCACGGCGCAGGACCTCGCGAAGGAGAGCAAGTGGAAGCCGGTGACCAAGGCGAACGTACACGGAAGTCCGGTGCGAGAGTTGCAGTGGGACAGCGTCATGATGCCGTTTGGCGCGGTGGAACAGTGTCAGTTCTTGGGCTTCCCGTTGACGTACTACGGGTGAATCCCTAAATGTGCCGCCTGTATCAATGTGTGTAGCTTGGAATGAAGCGAAAGGGTCGCGTCGTCGGAATGTGCAGCAGGAGAATCGACAACAACACGATGCATTGCGGGGTATCTTGAACAATATAATATGCAGTATATATAGCGGACAGAGCAAAACATGCAGCAAGTCCGAGAAGATCCATGAGTGCGAGGCGGTGGTACAATGAAGCAGCGTTACGTCGAAAGCGAGATGATGCTACGAGACGGGTTTCGCAATCAGTGGTGGTACACATCCTCGTGGTGAATATCCGTGGGCACACGGCGAATGTACAGAGGCATCTGGTTGCCGCGATGGGGTTCAGACTTGACGCAGGGGCGCGTCAGGACGCTGCGCAAAGACGTCAGTCAGCTTCAACTTCCAAGCGAGCGTGCGGGTACTGTAGGAGGCGACCTACTTGACTTTCTTCTCGATCTCGATTGCAGGGTCGATCGTGAACTCGAGGTCCCGCACTAGCACGTACAGGAAGATCTTGATTCTGCAGAGCCCACCACCCTGTCAGATACGCTTCGCTCACCAAGGCACAGAGATGGACACGGTTGACGTACTCGCTCAATGCAAAGCGGTAGCCGATGCACGACCTATTCCCATTCACCGGGTTCCCGCCGCCAAACGTCATCATGTTGCCCCAGAGTCCCTGGACTGCCGTCCTGCGCCCACACGCGCCTTTGCGGTTCTCTTCTTCCTCGTCCTGACGGCCCTGCGTCCAGCGCTCGGGACGGAACACGTCCGCATCCACGCCCCACGTATCTTCGTTCTTGTTCAGCGCTTGGATGGGTATGCTGATGATGTCCCCCGGGCGCACGCGGATCTCTTCACACTGCTGCCCTCGACGGTCAACAAAGGGCAGGCCAACCGGGATGACGTCGTCCGCGCTCGCTACGCGCATTGTGGTCGTGATCGGCGCGAACAACCGCAGTGACTCTCGCACCACAGCGTCTAGGTAGGGCAGCTGCATGATCCGCTCGAAGAAGCCTGAATGCGGGTCCGCTTCGAGGTTGGGGCTAGATGGAGACTGCGTGGGCGAGGCATCGTGTGAATGAAGGCTGGACGGGATCGACAGGGAGCGCAGTTCGGCGCGCAGCTTGTGTTGCACAGCTGGGTTACGTGCGAGCGCGAAGAGCGTCCATGTAAGCGACGAGGAGCTCGTCTCGTGCCCTGCTGCGAGGAAGGTAGAGATCTGGCATAGAATCTCGTTCAGCGACATCCGCTGCGTCGGGATCTCTGCAACGTTGGAACGGACTGTCGTGCCAGATGTCAGCCAGTAGGCCGGTGTGGTCATATCGGACGAACGCACTAAGCACGCTCAGCAGGTCGCGGCCGAGCACCGTCTTATCGCCTTCTATGGACGTCGTCTTCTCGGCTACCTTCTCGGTCTCAGACAGTACAGTCTCGCGCCGTTGCTCGATGAGCTCCAAACCGATCTTGCGCATCGTCGCGGTTGCCTGTCGCATTGCTGCATTTTCCGTCCTCTGCCTCAGGGTTCAGCAACAGAGATCCAGAGGTCGAGAATACGCAGACTTACGAAGTTGCGCAGCACTGGGAACCAGACTTGCAGCACGGTCATCACGCGGAACTTGCGTGCCGTAGCAAAAATGACCGCGAATGCACGCGCAAGCTCGCTCTCATTCTCGCGGCGCTCAGCAGCAGCCTCGAGGGAGTTGAACGCGTAACCAAAGCCTGCAGCACCAATGACGTCGAGCGTCGCCCGAGCAAGCCAAGGGAGGACATCCAGTCGGCATGGGGCAGTTGAGGGCTCTGTCGTGTTTGACGGCGCATGACGAGAGGTAACAGTAGTTGAGAATGTCGGGGACGCCTTTGATGGCACAAAAGAGGCGAACGGATTAGGCAGGAAGGAAGTCGTCAGTGCAGACGGGCTGAGGGTATTCGTAGTGGCAGGTTCTGGATCTACGTCTTCTAGGGTATCCAAAGCTTCCGGTGTCGTAAGAGGGTCCGCTGGCGTGAAGAAAGACGCCGGGGACGCGGTAAAATCTAGCCATATATCTCGTAGCTAGGGATGGCTTTGTGAGCTGCTCGTCGAATGACATGAATATCACGAAAGACCTACGCGAATCGCTTTCTCCCAGAATATAGGCGTAAACGACTTGACCTGAGCGGCAGAAAATGCTTGATTCTGCATAGACAGTGAGTAAGCACCGGAATAAGACGCTCTTCAATCGTAAAAGAGGGCGGATGGGGGTGAGATTTTGTCGCTGTACACATGTCCTCCAATACAGGCATAGGAATGTACGCCTGATGCGAATTTTACCATTCTGGCGGTTTCATGCCATCCAATGGGATGCGTGAGGCCAACGATGCCGTGTCATTGTCATGCTTGTAACATGGTGAGTTCAGCATTTCGTAGCTCAAGTGCACGCTGCACGTAGACCTGGAAGACCCGATGGCTTGGCTTGGGAGATGGCAACCATGACAAGCCTCTCGAGCAGCATGATCTGTCGTGTCAAAATGAAAGCAGACAGCGACACCCGACATGCGCGACGACACCCAAGTTCGCCAAGGACGACGACGCGAACAGATGGACGCGCGAAGACCGCGACAGTGCAACCGGCAGTGCTGCTGCGCGATCACGTGCTCGCGTCATAGGTGCGGACCGAACCTGCCGGACAATAACGCCGTAGAACACGCGGAAGCGAATCCGGAGATGTGGACGAACGCACTCACCAGGATTTTGCGCTAAACATAGCGGGTCAACGAGCTGACCGAGAACTGGAGTGAACGTGGAAGAATATGGTGCATACCTGCTTGCGGTGCATCTCGCCGTCAGCGGTGAGCAGGCCTTCGTATCCAGCGGCCATGCTTGCCAGGCTGTCACGAACGAAGTCCGGCTTTGGGTAGTCGTACCCGCGGCTCATCACATAGTTGACAGCGACAGGGTCGACGAGCATGAGCCTGCGGCCGCCCATGAAACCGCGGTAGACAAAGGCAGAGCCGTACGAGTGCGCCCAGCGCGCGA
>JAPEVG010000565.1:0-17413 GCA_029747595.1 Trametes cubensis
ATTGGATATAGTTTGGCCGGCGAGGGAGCGGGGCACCTTCCTCGAGGTCAATACCATGATCATATGGTTTGCGTACCGGCATCCTCTCTGATTGCTTCTTTGAGAAGACGTCTCCAAACTCGTGTAGATACTCTGGAACAAAAGTCTTCCAGTTACGAGTGTCGTCATCCTCAACCTCTTCGAGATCTTTGGCAAGAATCTCTGCGGTCAACTGTGCTATTTCGCGGTCTTCTGGATCCTCAGTAGAAATCCAGTTGATGTGTGGATTTTCGATGCACTCCTCTCCTAATTCGTCCAGCGGAGTGATCAAGGGATCCTCCCTTGGTAGCTGAAGCTCGTCGGCTTCTTCTTCAGCCACATGGTCTTTTTTATGAGCTCTTGGGGCACAGCTCTCAGGGCACCTGGTGAACCTCCATTCTCCATGTTCCCAATCGATCTCAGGGTTGTGTCTACGCAAGTATGTATACCCTATGATCATGTCTTTCTTTCCCAAGTCTGCTACGAGCACCTGGTGAGTTGACTTATGAGATCCAATCTCAATATAGGAACGGATGGCATGAGTAATCTTTCCATTCTTGTTGGTGGTGCCATCAGCATTGTAGACGTCGTATGGAGTTGCCAGCTTAATAGTTGCCAGGTGATTCTTTTCAACAACTGATTTATTGATGAAAGTTGTTGTGGCCCCTGAGTCTACCAGAGCTTCGACCTGCACTTTTTTACCATAAACCCAGAGTGTTACGGGCAAATTGAATGAATTCCTGTTGCGAGAAGTAGATAATACAGGATTGTCCGTACTACTAATGTTAACACTACAAGTGTCCATTCCGACACTGGGTTCAACGTTCTCTGCTACATGTTCGCAGGTAGTCACATATAGCGTGTGAGAAAATCCGAGCTTACTGAGGCCCGAGCCTTGCCTTTTCCAGGCTGGCTGGGACGAGTCTGAGGTTCATCTCCCTCAAGCAAGGTTGACATGTCGTCAACATCCTCTTGCTCAATTCTCGCTGTGGATATGGACGCAGAGGCGGCAGGGGGTTCCTCCTCGTTGTCCGTGACTTCTACTTCAATGATCCGAGTCTTCTTCACCTTGCCAGGTTTAGATGACTGTGCTTCGTTTCCTCCAGTCTTCTGGTCAGCTCCCTTGGACTGGTTTTGGAACTTGGCTCTCTTGTCCGCATTTTTGACCAACTGGAAGCAATCATCTGTGTTGTGAGTCTTACTCTTACAGATGTGGCAGAAACGATTTTTCTTTTCCGTGGTCGCAACGTTAGCCTGCTTGCTATTCTTGCCCTTGCTTTTCGACTTTTCAGCCGAGTCAATGTCCATTGGAGTATGACCACTGTTGTCAGAGCCGCCCTTACTAAAGACTGTACCACGCGTTTTTCTGGGTTGAGTTCTCGATAGAAGTCGAGCAACATGTCGAGGAAGTCAGGCCACTTTTTGGGAGCATTACTGCCTCTAGTACCAACAAGGGCAATCCGCATATCGCGGCTGACAACCTCACGTAGTTTATCAATGAGAAGCTCATCATCATACCCAGTAAGGCGTCCAAGGGTGCGGAATCTCTCAGCGTATTTGATGAAGTCCTTAGCAGCCAAGTCTTTATTGCTAAAGAGGGCTGTGATCTCTTTCTTCGCTCCCTCCTTGTCATCACGTTGTCCATAGATTTGTGCGAGTTCATCCATGAAAGCATCCCAGGTTCCAAGGTCTTGACCGCGTCCCACACGATCATAGTACGAGGCCATATACTTGTGAGCTGGGCCTTGAAGGCGCGACAAAGCCGTGACAATCTTCTGCTTATCCGTAGTGATGCCCTCATGTGCGCACCAAAGACTGATGAGGTTGCGCCACTCTTCCAACTTGATCTTATCATCAGAGCCCTTGAAGATTGGTGGTTCACCAATCTTGGGTTGACGTGATCCTCCTCCCGTTGAGGCGGGCAAGGCGTCAACCTGTTGTTTGTAAGAGGTTACAAGGGCCTGCTGGTTTTGCACCAGTGTTGTAAGAGTTGCCACTTGGGCCGTTAAGTGACTGACATGTTGCATCAGATTCGTGAAGTTTGCATCCATGTGCTGAGCCATTTCGGCTGTCAGATTGTGAGTGTACTCTGGGATGCGCTTCTCAACAAGCTGGACTGCATTCCGAGTTGCAACGGCAATGTCTTCATCTGCCTCCTTGGGAAGCCCATTGGTAACAAAACCACTAATTGCTTCAGGGGCGAGAGGTTGGAATGTGGTTACAGGGATGAATGGTGTGTAACTCATTGCTAACAGCGAAAATGTTAGTACTTGCGAAATCACGACAACCAAGGTTACAAAGNAAAAAAAACATATCTAAGGTCTATCTAGGGTACCGTAATCAAAAGAAAGGTTCAAGGCATCTATCTCTTTACAAATCTCCGGAAGGCGCTGATTGAGATTTTCGAAAGAGATCCGACCAATAGCCTTCAACTGCTTCTTGAGAATCCTACACTCCTTGTTCGTCAGCTTGTCCGCCCGAGCATTAAAGTTAACCCAGAGGTCATTGAACTCTTTGCCCCATGCGTTGATCCTCGCCTTCTCTAACTCCGAAATACGATCATCCGAAAGGGCCTTCTTGACGAACGGGGTAAGCCTTTCGACTGTCGGCTCGAACAGCTTTTCGTACTCCTTGATGCGATAGAGGATCTTGGTCTTTCTGAAATGGAGATCGCTAGGGACGGGCTTGTATTCTTCAAGCTGGGCCGGAGTCTGGAGTCGCTCAATGAGGGGTTGATAGGGACCAGAGATGCGATCAATGAGCGGTGGCGAGGGCTTAGTCTTGCGACTAGTAGCCCATTCGTAGTGACACTGCCTGAGTTGCTCAATCGCTTCCTGGCGCCTCTTCGCGCGCTCCGGGTTGAAGGGTCGCGGTATGACAGTGGCTGGCGGAGCGTAAAGCCTGCGGCGGCGGAGGTTGGGCACCTTGTACTCCTTCAGAGGACGAAGGAGGATGCAATGGTACATCCCGAGTGGTTCCTCCTTGGCAATGACCTTGCGGTCACGCGAGATTTTAGGCATGGCTAACAAAGAAAGGTTAGCAGCTTGTCAGCTGGCCCTTGTCAGGACAAAAAGAGAGTAAAGGTGGTTGGGTCTTGAAGGTGGTGAAGGGCTTGAATCTCAGACACGGCACCACCCCGTGCTGCAAATGGGAAAAATCTGGGTGAGAGGGTGTTACACCCTGCTCTGATCTGTCCAGCCTGGTTACCCGTCCTCAAGTCCTAAGACTTTCATGGGAGGTACCGAAGTTCCCATTCCAGGCTGTTACCAAAAGGTAACAGATACCCCTTACGCCTAGGGTCCGGCACAAAAGAAACAACCAAGTTATACAACCAGCTATACAGCCAATTATACAACAAGGTGTCCCCAAAGTGACTGAAGCTTGGCAGCGACAGCACTAGATCCCCCAGAACCCAATAAGCACTACTGCTTGGCAGCAATAGTACTGTAGCCCCCAGAACCCTCAAAGACTAAAGCTAAAATAAAGCACCAACACAACCCCAATAGAAGAAAGCAGAAAATAAATGCAAGAGGCTTTGGCAAGCCTGGTGCAATAAAGTAGACTAATCCAAATATAACAGTAAGACTCAAACTGAAATACTCACTGGATAGAAATAGAGGTGAGAATAGAAGGGTGAGGTAAAAGGCTTGTTAGGCCAGAGGTAGTTGAGCTTAGACAATAAGTGGATTAGTCTGAGGGGGGTAGCCCTCAGGCAGGTGGTATATATACATGCAGACCAGTCCCCCTGGGACTGGGGAAAGACCCCCGGTACTCTAGGTTACTAAGCTAATCACCTGACCAGTCTAAGTCAGTCTGAGTCATCCTGAGTAAGTGCTGAGTCATGTGCTGAGCATGCCCTTTGCCCAGCGAAGATCTGACCAATAGCGTACCCTACATTACTAGGCAAATATCCAGAACATTCCACCTAGGCCTAGAACTGGCTGGAACAGGGTTCCAGCCATAGAACTGTCTAGAACTTATGAGATAACCCCCAAATAGGGAAAAGAGCGAAGAAAACAATGATAACTATTGATATCTGAGTGATAAGGGGATTTGTCCATTAAATAAGTGTCATATAGGCACTAAATATGTCGAAATAATGGATATCCCCTGTAGATAAGCACCAGAAAGGTCCGGGAAATGTCCCAATTTGTGACAGTACCCTCTCCTCTAGTTCGAGCTCCGATGAGAAGCAGAGGTTAAGACTCCGATAGGCTACGGACTGCGTGAGGGTGCGCCTTATGGAACTCCTTGAGTAACTCTTGCGAATTGGCCAGATTCTGAACTGGCTCCCAAGAGTCATCTTCTGGTCCATAGCCTTTCCACCGAACTAGGTATTGGAGCTGGCGGCGATAACGTCGGGAGTCAAGGATGGCCTCAACTTCGAACTCTTCGTGTCCGTCAATCATAACAGACTCTGGTGGGGCCACTTTCTGGCCTGGAATCTGCGGATCATGATATAGCATCAGTTTGCTAGCATGGAAGACTGGGTGAATCCGAGTCATTCTGGCAGGCCATTCCAGCTTGAAAGTAACTGGTGACAGTTTTTCAACTATCTTGAAGGGTCCTGCATACCGAGCATTGAGTTTGCGACCTGTGGTTTGGTAGTCTCGAAGGTCAAGGAGAACCTTGTCTCCAACCTTGAAAGGAACTTTTTGGACTCCCTGGTCGTAGTACCACTTCATTTGCTCGGCTGCTAATGCTAGCGCTGCCTTTGCCTGATCCTGGGCTTGTTGTCTTCTCCATGCAATATCACTGAGATCAGTCAAGGTTGGCTCCTTTCGGAGTGTTGGGCCTGCCCGTAGGTGTCGACCATATTCCAAGAAGAAAGGACTCTCCTTGGTTCCTTCATGAGCTGCATTATTATATGCGAACTCTGCTGTACTAAGAAGCTTAGGCCAGTTGGCTTTCTGGTAGTCTACATAGCAGCGAAGGAACTGTTCCAGTGTCTGATTGACCCTTTCGGTCTGACCATCTGTCTGAGGATGGTAGGTGGTGGACATTGAGGACTCTATTCCCAGCAGCTTGCACCATTCTTGAAATAGCGTTGCTGCAAATTGCGTGCCTCTGTCAGAAATGATCTGAAGCGGTAGACCGTGTAGTGGCCATATCCTCTCATAAAAGAGTTCTGCTAGGTCTTTTGCGGAGAATTCATTTCTGATGGGGAAAAAGTGGGCTCGCTTCGTCAGTCGGTCCACCACCACACAGATTGCAGTATACCCAAAAGATTCAGGTAACTGAGTGATCAGGTCGACAGTAATAATTTCCCATGGCCCTTCCGGGACAGGATTAGGCTGAAGTGGCCCATAAGGCTGCTGCAGACGATTTTTCATCCGCTGGCAGGTATCGCAACCTGTGACGTACTTCTTGACAAAGATAGACATGCCTGGCCACCAGTAGTTCGGTGAGACAAGTTCATAGGTTTTCCACCTCCCTGGATGGCCTGCTGAGGGTAGATCATGGTGCATCTGGACTATTTGTCTCCGAAGATTATCATTGTCGCTCTTGGGGATATAGACCTTGCCTCGGTATAGCAAAAGTCCRTTCTCATAGTTCCAATCTTCCAGTGACTTCTTGAATTCTCTTGGCCCGGACTTTAGCAATTGCTTGTAGTCCTTGGTGACTTCGTCGTGTAGCAATGCTTCTTTGACTTCCTTTAGGAGTGTATCATCGTTGATAGGCGACTCATGAGAGGAATCGATAGCGTGGATAGCAAAAAACTCCGGTTTAAGAAGAATTTGATCTTGATTATCGGATTCCACCCCCTCCTCATGGTCTGGCCTCCTGGACAGAGGGTCAGCAGTGAGCATTGTCTTGCCTGGCTTGTGGCGTAGTATGAAGTTGAACCATGTGAGGTACAGAGCCCATCTCGCCTGTCTCCTTGTCAACTTCTGGGCTGTTTTGAAATAGGTCAAATTCTGATGATCCGACCAAATTTTAATCTTTTCCGGATGTCCTTCGAGATAGTGCCTATATTCTTCGAGAGCTCGTATGATTGCAAGCATCTCCTTGTCGTAAATCTCGTAGTTCCGTTCATGGACATTGAGCGACTTAGAATAAAAGGCGACTGGATGCCACAACTTGTCAGTTGGGTCTAGCTGAGACAAAACTGCTCCAGTAGCAAAGTCACTGGAGTCGGTCTCAAGCCGGAAAGGATTCTCATCATCCGGAATTCGCAGAACAGGGGCAGAGGTAAACGCCTTTTTCAGGCTATTGAACGCATGTTCCTGTTCCTCGCCCCAAACCCAAGGTTGATCCTTCTTGGTCAATGAAGTAAGCGGCTTGGCATGCTTTGCAAAGTCCTTAATAAACCTCCTGTAGAAGTTGGCAAAACCAAGGAAGGCTTGGACTTGCTTGACCTTGGTGGGTCGTGGCCAATCTGTTACACCTGAGACCTTCTTTGGGTCCATCGAGATCTTTCCCTTCGAGATGATCATGCCGAGATATTCAATGCTGCTTTGCTCAAACAAGCACTTCTCTGGCTTAGCAAATAGATCTTTATCTCGTAGCCGTTTCAAAACCTCCCGCGTGATGGCTCGATGTTGACGAAGATCATTTGTAAAGATCAGAATATCGTCAAGGTACACAATCACGTGCCCATCTCTTATGAGATCACCAAGTATATCATTCATCATTGCTTGGAAGGTAGCTGGAGCATTGGAAAAACCAAAGTACATCACAGTGGCTTCAAACAACCCTCGGTGTGTAATGAAGGCTGTCTTCCATTCATCACCCTCTCGGATGCGAACATTATTGTACCCCCAACGCAAGTCGATTTTTGTGAATATCGACGCCTGGCTGAGTGAGTCAACCAAGTCTGCGATACGGGGAATAGGGTAGCGGTTTTTCACTGTGATTTCATTTAGTTTTCGGTAGTCTACTACCAGCCGCAAACTCCCGTCACTCTTCTTGACAAAGAAAACGGGAGCTGCTACAGGGCTCTTGGACTCTCTGATGTACCCTTTTCGGGTCTCTTCATTGATCCATTCATCTAAGGAGTTCCGCTCCTTTGGAGACATTGGATATAGTTTGGCCGGCCGAGGGAGCGGGGCACCTTCCTCGAGGTCAATACCATGATCATATGGTTTGCGTACCGGCATCCTCTCTGATTGCTTCTTTGAGAAGACGTCTCCAAACTCGTGTAGATACTCTGGAACAAAAGTCTTCCAGTTACGAGTGTCGTCATCCTCAACCTCTTCGAGATCTTTGGCAAGAATCTCTGCGGTCAACTGTGCTATTTCGCGGTCTTCTGGATCCTCAGTAGAAATCCAGTTGATGTGTGGATTTTCGATGCACTCCTCTCCTAATTCGTCCAGCGGAGTGATCAAGGGATCCTCCCTTGGTAGCTGAAGCTCGTCGGCTTCTTCTTCAGCCACATGGTCTTTTTTACGAGCTCTTGGGGCACAGCTCTCAGGGCACCTGGTGAGCCTCCATTCTCCGTGTTCCCAATCGATCTCAGGGTTGTGTCTACGCAAGTATGTATACCCTATGATCATGTCTTTCTTTCCCAAGTCTGCTACGAGCACCTGGTGAGTTGACTTATGAGATCCAATCTCAATATAGGAACGGATGGCATGAGTAATCTTTCCATTCTTGTTGGTGGTGCCATCAGCATTGTAGACGTCGTATGGAGTTGCCAGCTTAATAGTTGCCAGGTGATTCTTTTCAACAACTGATTTATTGATGAAAGTTGTTGTGGCCCCTGAGTCTACCAGAGCTTCGACCTGCACTTTTTTACCATAAACCCAGAGTGTTACGGGCAAATTGAATGAATTCCTGTTGCGAGAAGTAGATAATACAGGATTGTCCGTACTACTAATGTTAACACTACAAGTGTCCATTCCGACGCTGGGTTCAACGTTCTCTGCTACATGTTCGCAGGTAGTCACATGTAGCGTGTGAGAAAATCCGAGCTTACTGAGGCCCGAGCCTTGCCTTTTCCAGGCTGGCTGGGACGAGTCTGAGGTTCATCTCCCTCAAGCAAGGTTGACATGTCGTCAACATCCTCTTGCTCAATTCTCGCTGTGGATATGGACACAGAGGCGGCAGGGGGTTCCTCCTCGTTGTCCGTGACTTCTACTTCAATAATCCGAGTCTTCTTCACCTTGCCAGGTTTAGATGACTGTGCTTCGTTTCCTCCAGTCTTCTGGTCAGCTCCCTTGGACTGGTTTTGGAACTTGGCTCTCTTGTCCGCATTTTTGACCAACTGGAAGCAATCATCTGTGTTGTGAGTCTTACTCTTACAGATGTGGCAGAAACAATTTTTCTTTTCCGTGGTCGCAACGTTAGCCTGCTTGCTATTCTTGCCCTTGCCTTTCGACTTTTCAGCCGAGTCAATGTCCATTGGAGTATGACCACTGTTGTCAGAGCCGCCCTTACTAAAGACTGTACCACGTGTCTTTTCTGGGTTGAGTTCTCGATAGAAGTCGAGCAACATGTCGAGGAAGTCAGGCCACTTCTTGGGAGCATTACTGCCTCTAGTACCAACAAGGGCAATCCGCATATCGCGGCTGACAACCTCACGTAGTTTGTCAATGAGAAGCTCATCATCATACCCAGTAAGGCGTCCAAGGGTGCGGAATCTCTCAGCGTATTTGATGAAGTCCTTAGCAGCCAAGTCTTTATTGCTAAAGAGGGCTGTGATCTCTTTCTTCGCTCCCTCCTTGTCATCACGTTGTCCATAGATTTGTGCGAGTTCATCCATGAAAGCATCCCAGGTTCCAAGGTCTTGACCGCGTCCCACACGATCATAGTACGAGGCCATATACTTGTGAGCTGGGCCTTGAAGGCGCGACAAAGCCGTGACAATCTTCTGCTTATCTGTAGTGATGCCCTCATGTGCGCACCAAAGACTGATGAGGTTGCGCCACTCTTCCAACTTGATCTTATCATCAGAGCCCTTGAAGATTGGTGGTTCACCAATCTTGGGTTGACGTGATCCTCCTCCCGTTGAGGCGGGCAAGGCGTCAACCTGTTGTTTGTAAGAGGTTACAAGGGCCTGCTGGTTTTGCACCAGTGTTGTAAGAGTTGCCACTTGGGCCGTTAAGTGACTGACATGTTGCATCAGATTCGTGAAGTTTGCATCCATGTGCTGAGCCATTTCGGCTGTCAGATTGTGAGTGTACTCTGGGATGCGCTTCTCCACAAGCTGGACTGCATTCCGAGTTGCAACGGCAATGTCTTCATCTGCCTCCTTGGGAAGCCCATTGGTAACAAAACCACTAATTGCTTCAGGGGCGAGAGGTTGGAATGTGGTTACAGGGATGAATGGTGTGTAACTCATTGCTAACAGCAAAAATGTTAGTACTTGCGAAATCACGACAACCAAGGTTACAAAGAAAAGAAACATATCTAAGGTCTATCTAGGGTACCGTAATCAAAGGAAAGGTTCAAGGCATCTATCTCTTTACAAATCTCCGGAAGGCGCTGATTGAGATTTTCGAAAGAGATCCGACCAATAGCCTTCAACTGCTTCTTGAGAATCCTCCACTCCTTGTTCGTCAGCTTGTCCGCCCGAGCATTAAAGTTAACCCAGAGGTCATTGAACTCTTTGCCCCATGCGTTGATCCTCGCCTTCTCTAACTCCGAAATACGATCATCCGAAAGGGCCTTCTTGACGAACAGGGTAAGCCTTTCGACTGTCGGCTCGAACAGCTTTTCGTACTCCTTGATGCGATAGAGGATCTTGGTCTTTCTGAAATGGAGATCGCTAGGGACGGGCTTGTATTCTTCAAGCTGGGCCGGAGTCTGGAGTCGCTCGATGAGGGGTTGATAGGGACCAGAGATGCGATCAATGAGCGGTGGCGAGGGCTTAGTCTTGCGACTAGTGGCCCATTCGTAGTGACGCTGCCTGAGTTGCTCAATCGCTTCCTGGCGCCTCTTCGCACGCTCCGGGTTGAAGGGTCGCGGTATGACAGTGGCTGGCGGAGCATAAAGCCTGCGGCGGCGGAGGTTGGGCACCTTGTACTCCTTCAGAGGACGAAGGAGGATGCAATGGTACATCCCGAGTGGTTCCTCCTTGGCAATGACCTTGCGGTCACGCGAGATTTTAGGCATGGCTAACAAAGAAAGGTTAGCAGCTTGTCAGCTGGCCCTTGTCAGGACAAAAAGAGAGTAAAGGTGGTTGGGTCTTGAAGGTGGTGAAGGGCTTGAATCTCAGACACGGCACCACCCCGTGCTGCAAATGGGAAAAATCTGGGTGAGAGGGTGTTACACCCTGCTCTAATCTGTCCAGCCTGGTTACCCGTCCTCAAGTCCTAAGACTTTCATGGGAGGTACCGAAGTTCCCATTCCAGGCTGTTACCAAAAGGTAACAGATACCCCTTACGCCTAGGGTCCGGCACAAAAGAAACAACCAAGTTATACAACCAGCTATACAGCCAATTATACAACAAGGTGTCCCCAAAGTGACTGAAGCTTGGCAGCGACAGCACTAGATCCCCCAGAACCCCATAAACACTACTGCTTGGCAGCAATAGTACTGTAGCCCCCAGAACCCTCAAAGACTAAAGCTAAAATAAAGCACCAACACAACCCCAATAGAAGAAAGCAGAAAATAAATGCAAGAGGCTTTGGCAAGCCTGGTGCAATAAACCAGACTAATCCAAATATAACAGTAAGACTCAAACTGAAATACTCACTGGGTAGAAATAGAGGTGAGAATAGAAGGGTGAGGTAAAAGGCTTGTTAGGCCAGAGGTAGTTGAGCTTAGACAATAAGTGGATTAGTCTGAGGGGGGTAGCCCTCAGGCAGGTGGTATATATACATGCAGACCAGTCCCCCTGGGACTGGGGAAAGACCCCTGGTACTCTAGGTTACTAAGCTAATCACCTGACCAGTCTGAGTCAGTCTGAGTCATCCTGAGTCAGCCTGAGTCAGCCTGAGTCAGCCTGAGTCATCCTGAGTAAGTGCTGAGTCATATGCTGAGCATGCCCTTTGCCCAGCGAAGATCTGACCAATAGCGTACCCTACATTACTAGGCAAATATCCAGAACATTCCACCTAGGCCTAGAACTGGCTGGAACAGGGTTCCAGCCATAGAACTGTCTAGAACTTATCAGATAACCCCCAAATAGGGAAAAGAGCGAAGAAAACAATGATAACTATTGATATCTGAGTGATAAGGGGATTTGTCCATTAAATAAGTGTCAAATAGGCACTAAATATGTCGAAATAATGGATATCCCCTGTAGATAAGCACCAGAAAGGTCCGGGAAATGTCCCAATTTGTGACACTAGTCCGCCGCCCTGTGTGCCGGAATTGCCACCTACACCTCAGAAGCCTAGGCGTGCAACACGTGAGCGGAGAGTACCAGTTCGCCCAGGCAATGTGTACGGAGAGTCACGGCATCCCGTACAACAATTCAAAGAGATTGAGAAGCAGGGGGAGTGGAAAAAGATTGTTGGTGAGCAGCCGGGTCGCTCCCGCGCCACTGGCAAGTCTCGGTCAGAATCTGTTCCCGGCAGTAGTTCTGCACCACCCGCTCCAAGCGACATACCTGCTCCATCCGCCTCGGGAGAAGCGTCTGGCAGCGCACCTGATAATGGCTCGGGTCACTCTTCAGACGAGGTCGAAGATGCCCTGCGCGCCATGCAAAATGAACTGGCCCTGGCAAAACTATGCCGGGAAGGGGGAGTAGAACTTATCAACTATCTGCTCATGAAAGCAGTGCCACCAGTTGATGAGAATCTGCCCAATACGTCCAACGTCAGAGAGTGGACTTACCGTGACATCGCTCGCCTACCACCGGCTGAGCAGAAGGAATGGAAGGCTGCTTGCCGTGAGGAGCTAGAGGCACTCCGACGGCGAAAAGTCTTTGAGTTGGTTGATCGCCCTAAAGGGCGCAAAGTCATAAAGAACCGATGGGTATTCGACGTCAAATCTGACGGCCGAAAGAAGGCCAGGCTTGTAGCCAAGGGTTTCTCCCAGGTCGAAGGTGTCGACTATGACCAGATCTTCTCACCAGTTGTTCGCTTTGAGACTGTGCGGCTTTTGCTAGCACTCTCAGCACTTGAAGACTGGTACATCACTGGACTCGACGTCCGTAATGCTTACCTATATGGAAAGCTTGATGAGGAGATCTACATGGAACAACCCGAAGGCTTTGCAGCCAAAGGCCAGGAGCACAAAGTCCTCCGACTACTGCGTGCTCTGTATGGACTTAAGCAAGCAGGTCTTGCGTGGTGGCGCACCCTGAATGAGTCCATGAAAGAGCTAGGCTTTAAACGCTTAGTCTCTGATGCCGGTATCTTCGTCTTTAGGGACGAGGACGGCGGCATGGTCATTGTCATTGTATATGTCGATGATGCCCTCTTCTGTGGACGGAACAAGGCACTCGTCAACAAGATGAAGGCCAAGTTCATGGAGAAGTGGGAGTGCAGAGACCTTGGCGAAGTCAAGGAGTTTCTGCGTATGCGCATCCAGCGTAAAGGTCGAACGATCCGTATTGATCAGTGCGCCTACCTGGAGAAAGTGCTTCTGCGATGCGGTATGCAGAACGCGAAGCCCGCGCCTACTCCACTACCGGCGGGGTATCACCCAGAGCCGAATAACAAACCAGTGGATCCCATTCTCCGTTCCAGGTTCCAGACTGTCATTGGGTCCTTGCTGTATATCATGCTAGGCACTCGACCTGACATCGCTTTTGCCGTGACCAAACTATCCCAGTTTGCTGCAAACCCTTCGCAAGAGCACCTCACTAAAGCGCTGTATATCTGTCGCTACCTTCTCGGGACCAGATCTTATTCTTTGGTCTACGATGGTGCTAGCGGTCTCGGCCTGTGCGCATGTACAGACTCTGATTGGGGATCTGACCCATTCACTCGATGGTCACAAACAGGATATTTCCTAAAGTTGGCTGGAGGGATTTTCAGCTGGCAATCCCGTGCTCAGAAGACAGTTGCTCACTCGTCAACTGAAGCCGAGTACATGGCGATCAGCGATTGCTCTCGCCAAGTAGTCTGGATCCGCAACCTCATGAGCGAGATCGGCTACGAGCTAGCGCCCATCCCAATTGCAGGAGACAGCCAGGGATCGCTCTTCATGAGCTTGAACCCTGTGACTGAGAGCCGGTCGAAACACATTGACATTCGTTACCATGCTATTCGAGAGTACATTGAGAATAAGCAGGTCGAGGTGTTCTTTGTCGACGGCTCAGATAATCCAGCTGACCTCTTCACCAAGAACCTGGGACACGTCAAGTTCACCAAGTTCAGAGGGCAACTTGGCCTTGAGTTTTATGACTCGGCCTAAATCCACTACATTCAGCCTGCGCGCTCGCGCACACTACCGTGGTGCTTAGCGAGGGGGAGTGTTGAACTAGACGCGCATTAGGCGCTGACTAATAGCAGGCTAGTAAGCGGGAATGGACACGAGGCTACCAGTCTCATGGAGAAAGTTCCGGATACTGTGGCTGAGGTACTACGTAGTATGACATCGTACTATACAGTATTACATCATAGCCTCTGTGTACATGTATATAAGACCGCTCTGTAGGAGCAGTCCAACAAGTCGCTCTTAACCTTCAATCCCTACGTGTGCCTCTATTCAGAGCTCTACAGGTAAGTGAGCTTGTGGGGCTTTCCACTGCGTAACAAGCCCTGCTCAACACTTGTACACCAATCTCATGGTGAACATACACTTTAGAGCGCTATACTACCGTAATACAGTCATGGACTTGCCCTTGAAGCTGTCTACATTGTCTTGCACACTGCATACGGCGACTTCACAGCGCCTGTATCTGTCCATCACGTGCGCCACCTCAAGGCACCTCAAGGTTGTCTTGAGATACATCAAGGTGGGTCGGGATTCGGGCTCCGACACCTTGAGGTGACCTTCACCTCACCTCATGGCAGCACTAGAGCGTAGTCGAGACTGAGAGAAAGGAATGTCGTTGGCGAGATGACGGCATGGGAGAGGAAGGACAGGACGTCGGGTGCACTGTCGCGGACCTGGAGCGAACGCAGATCATGAGGGAGCGGTATGAGCATCCGTGTGCGGTCGCCGCTGGCCACAGGAGCGAAGTCCGGGATAGATTCGTGGAGGACGAGGTGTTGGACTTCGGGGCACGCAAAGAGCAGTTCACGGAAGATACTGGGCCTACGCTGCTTCTTTTGGTCGCCACCAAAGTTCACCAAAGCGAGGTGTTCCAACCCCAGTACTGTGCCCTCGATTCGGATTGAGGTGCCTTCAGCTGTAAGCGAGCGCAGATGTTTCAACGCATGAGCCGAGATGACCATGGTGCTCAAGTGCGCATATGGAGGCGCTTTGAGGATGAGCTGCGGCAACTTTGGAAGCCCGGCTCGGAGGATGGCGTCCAGCTGACCATAGTGGATTCCCTGTACATCTTCCACGAGCAATGTTCCGCTGCGATCCCCATGCTCCCCCAGGATGGGCACGAGTGTGTATAGGTAAAAGGCATCCATACCTAAGCCGCTGAGGGTCAACTGCTTGACTCCCCTGGACCGGCTCAGGACCAATTCCACCATGGCTGGGCTTATCCATCCATCGAGGACAAGGCATCAGTCAAAAAGTACATTTGGTACATACGTACGCAATGCAGCTGGATATTTGCATATATTTGCCCCGGTGGCGGATATTTTACCAGGCCCAGCCAACAATTACCCTGCGCCTCCGTAGTTTACCAGATTGGGCCTGCCAGACAATGTATGCCAAGGTTAATCACGCAAGGTTTTTGATAGGGCAAGCTGACCCCTGTAGGATATATGTATATTTTTGTTATGCATACCTATCGTGACGGCCTGCCGTACCTCAGGATCTCGCAGGCGTGTCGAATGAGGAGACCCCCTCACTGTTCATACATTATGCTAATATTATGCTACAGCGGGGCATAGCTCCCTAGCTCGTCATCCACCTCCTCCTCGACTGCCTCAGTACCGTGCAGAGGACTGCAATCGCAACAGATCTCAGAACTCAATCAGCCAACTGTACAGTTCCGAAGTTGATATATACCGGGGCCACCCTTGGCCGGTTCGTTTCTTCAACCCACCACCATCCCCCGTCCATAATGTCCAAGCGACATGGATGTGAGCTCTAGGAGACGTCATGCAGGCAGAAGGACGACTGCCACCGGTACCGTGTCTCTCAGCTCTCTCATCAGGCACGACTACGAGCGCCTCTCGAAGTTGAACGCCGCGCGGCGAGCACGTCGGACGCGTCGAGCACGCTGATGCGTCTAACCCACCTGTAAGGGAAGGATGCTACTCAGGCCGAGAGCCTTTGTAGGTCGAGGCCTGCTGGCAGGGGAGAAGGGAAAGGATGCAAAGGAGAGGGGAGGTTGGAGTCGGGTGCCCTGTGACTAGCGCGGGCCGTGGCAAAGCCTAGGACCAAAAGGGAATGGATAGAGGGGGTTGGCGGGCCTTTGCGAATGGTGTAAAGCTGCACGGGAGCGCGGAGAGAGAGTTCGCAGCTTCTGTTGGGAGAGAAGGAAGAAAGGGACAAGGGGAGAGGAGCGCAGGGTTCCGCGCGAAGGCTGTTTGCAACTCGCCTGACGTGGCACCTCCAATACACGTTTCGCGCCCGTCCGCTTTGCCGATTTTACAGATTCCGCAGAGTTTTCGTAAACTTTCGCGGAATCCGTTCTCGCAGCTTCGCGTGACTTCGCAACTACGCGGCTTCGCAGGTTTTCGCAAGGGTTGTCGCAAGAGATTCGCAGTTCGCAGTTTCGCAAGGATTCGCAGTTCGCAGTGTTCGCAGTTCGCAAGTTTCGCAGTTCGCAGTTCGCAGTTCGCAGATTTCGCAGGTTCCGCAGGTCGTAAATATCACAACTGAGAGACCCTAAGGGTATGGGGGAAAGGGAATCTAGGTGGCCTGGCCTCGCGAAGGGTACAGAGATAGGAGAGGATGGGGGAGGGTGTTGCAGGTTCGCGGAATGGAAAGGGAGGGAGGGGAGCACCGCTAGCCTTGCAATTCGCGGACTTTGCAATCACAAGCCTCGCAGGTTCGCGGCTCGCAGATTGGTAGTTGCAGGTTTGCAGAAGTCGCTGAGTATATGGGGGAAAGGAGAGGAACACAGCTAGCCTTCGCACAAACGTCTCCCACAATCCTGCTAACGTAGCACTCGCAGCTCCGCACTCTGAACTTGCAAGGGTCTCAGGATTTGCAGGTTCGCTGTCTTCGCAGTTCGCAGTTTGCGGTTTCGCAGATTTCACAGAGTTCGCAGTCGCAGGGTTCGCAGTCGCAGGGTTCGCAGTCGCAGGGTTCGCAGTCGCAGGGTTCGCAGTTCGCAGGCAACAGGTTCGTAGGATGTCAAGTTACAGATTAGTGGAGGATGTATCAATGGAAGAAGGGTTTGCAACTGAAAGACTCTAACAGTAGGGAGGAGAAGTAGGCATGTAGTGAGGGAGGGGAAGGGGGAGAAGTTCTCTGTCGTGTCTAGACGCCCAGAGCGTGTATTTTACATGGCTGGCCCGTGCTACAAGTCCACCAGCGCCTAACAACTCTGTGCGCGTACAATGCGAGGCTAGCGAACTGTGCGATTCCCTAGCACATCCCTATAGGCTTGGGGTGGCCTCGCAAATGATGTAGCGACCTCTTTGCTGACCTTTTCTGGCTCGCTATAGTCCGCTAAGGAGAGCAGGCAGTTCGCAAGCGAGGCAGAGCATTCGCAAGAGAGGCAGTTTCTCCGCGAGAGAGGCAGTTTCTCCGCGAGAGAGGCAGTTTCTCCGCGAGAGAGGCAGTTTCTCCGCGAGAGGAATGGCGTGCTCGCAAGGGAATAGGATGTGTTCGCGAGATGCCCCAGATCAGAATGGAAGGGAGTCGCAAGGGGGAGGTCACTGAAGGGAGTTGCAGAGTCGCATGGGAGGGAGCAGGGGCTTCGCCAAACAGTACGTTAGAGGGAGAGTCTTCACGCAAGAGCTGCTAGCACAAGAGGCAGCTGGAGGGCGCAATTAGCGAAGGTGCGAGTTTGTTCTTCTGAGCCTAGGCAGGCACTATGCGCATCAACGCCCCATGCGTCAAGCGCACGTCCTATACCTATGACACCCCCAGAGTCGTCACTACCTCCAGTCAGCCTTTTAACATTATGAAAAGCGTGAGTGTCCCACAGCACGCCAAGAGAACATACCCGGCTGCCTGCCGATCTCCTTTAACTTGGAGATGGTAACCACGGCGTAAGTAAGTCTATCACCATTGTAAGTCATTCGTATGGCACTCGACTCTGCATCCTCACTCATGGTGAACAGCTCGTCTTTGCGTCCTGCCACTGCTACGTCCTCGACTTAGCTCGCCGTCTAGGGGACCCCGGGACAGTGCGTACTCTATGACACCATACATAGATATTAGTCTCTCAGCTCCCCGGCTATCTTGCACTATGTAATAATGTAGTGTTGTCATCGCTTATCGCTTATGTAATCANATCCGATGTACCAGCCTTAA
>JAPEVG010000566.1:6263-17294 GCA_029747595.1 Trametes cubensis
AATCCACATACAYGCTTCGCCGCGCGTGTGGCGCCGGCTTCGCGCAGCGGGGACGCACAKAGSGATCAATGTTCGCGGCGGACGCGCGGTTAGGCCGCCCATGCATCACGTCCAACTGGGGCGGGCCGAACCCTCGTCCGCTGCTCCTYTGCGCACGTCCGGCTGGTATCCCTRGCGACAATCAYTGAATCAAGCCCGCGCGCATCCCGCCGCTGCATATCCCCTCCTCTCTCCCCGCGAATGTGGTCTCCGTGGTTTCTGTGGTTTTCGAGGTTCTGTGGTCTGCGACTGCARCCGYAMGCTGGARTCTGTCTGGAGKCTGGAGATWCGCTCCNCCCMCACGTCCGCAGTATGCCCGCCCGGATCTATCTTGCCGYCGATCGCCGTTCTTGCGATGATGGCCCTGCRCGTCGCACGACCACCCGAGAGAGGCGAGAGAAGGACGAGGCGCAACGTAAGTAGGTACTYACTTGCGGTCGACGTCTGTTACGGCGTGCTACCCGATGCGGCTTCTGTTCTTTTCTGTGCATCTTTCTCGATGCGTCACYGTGCGTAGATGCAGACGCGCTTTCYCCGGCCCGCACGATAGCTGCCGGCCCCGCGGGATGAATRTNNTNGNNANNATNNGKCRRAKKGAAGAGGTTGGAWRCCTTTCCTTGGATTATGATGNTNNCGRNCCNTTAGCSCCCTCWGCRTATTCTYRCCCTCGCCCTGCGTYCCTCCCCTCCGCATCCCGTCCTRCCTCTAYGAGCTGATCGAGCNCNNCNTTCCCCTTCCTCTTCTCCTTCTGTGGACTGAATTCSSGAAGACGATCTCACTCATTACCGCGNCCNCCCTCCCGCTTCGCACTTCGCCCCGCTKGCNNTCGGTCTTTCAGACGCTGCGAGGCACCGGTGTCTTGATGCCGGCGCTGTCCCCCCATCCCGAGCTCTCCCTCAAGCTCTGTGTCCAGTTCCCTTTCTCTGCCATTCCGCCTACCGAGCACGCCCGTGTCTGGCGCCCGCCTCGGCTCTCTGCTTCATTGACAGTGCTCACTGCCAGTCCCAGYACTGGTACCTGCCTTCTCAGCCTGTCCACGCAYGGCGCACGCGCCAGGGCCCAAGGACTGCCGCAAGGCTCGCAATCTCCCACCGCTGCCTTCCACAATGCCAACGCCAATGCCGTCATSGGKCTTATCGCGTGTGTCCTGTGTCCTGTGTCCTGTGTCTTGTGTCTTGTGTCTTCCTCGGACCAGGGGCACCTTCGCTGGCTGCGCAGGGGTGTGACGCGACGCACGAACGCYCGTCCTGCTCGCTCGCGCCCGCTGCTCAGGCTCAGACAGGTACGCACCTCGTCGAAGAGTCCACGGCATGCACACGGCCGCACTTGGATGGATGGATGGATGGATGAGTGCATGCACGCGTGGACACAGCTTCGAGTCGTGTCGAGCAGAGCGAGCAGAAGGTGCGCGGTGGAGCCACTGCGACCGTTCAGGCTCCMRCTYCCGCTGAGTCATGGGCTATTTGCTGTGKRYTCGTTNGWGNNNTTNGTNCNNCTGCNNCKGCMYCGGCCGCCSTTGCCTCTTGCGCAATGCTCTGCGTCCAAAGCTCAGCCGCTCAGGATTTGTGACTTGCCATTTGGAATGCAGCATGGCTCATCCTCTCTCCGTTCTCCAGCAACGGSGACCATAGTCAKCTCTCTCCCTCTCGGATCTCAATGCCACCATGCTCACTTACCGTCTTTGCTGCGTGCCCTGCGCCATTGTCGCGTCGATGCCCTCTCCGAGCCTCCGTCGYCTTGCCGTCGTCGTCGCCCTGGGGCCTGTACTCGCCCCCGCGCTCGCCGCACCCCGTTGTGCGGCGTTTGTGTTCATGCGCTCGTGGGTTCGTGTTCGGCTCCCTGCGATGCCGCCTCTGTTGCYATGCCCCCGTATCYGYATGTMCCTCTGCTCTCTGTGTTCCGYGCTMTGTGCCCCGTGCTTTGTGCCCTGTGCTCTCCGTTCTAGGGACTCTGGGCGCCACCTGCYGCYACCGTCGCGACGGGCNNGCNNAGGGCGTCGAGGTCGGGGTGCTTCCCCTCCATCCGCTGTGTATGATGTCGTCGGCGATGRRTATCGTGCGCTTCAACGATTATCGCRACGCCTTCGCYGNGYTCTCCGTTCYCTNNANGNNCRGCGTGGATATCTTTCTGTTTTTGCGNNNACTTKYCGTCGACGAGGTGCGGCGGTGCATTGTTCCTCGGTGCTCTCCGTTCTAGGCACGTTCTGCGTTCTGTATACCCATATCGTGAAGCGCCGGCAATACGAGTTCCCCTGGTCTCCTCTCGTCATCTGTTGCTTCTCCGAGTGTACCTGCCTACTGTCTACGCGAGTGCCTCTCACTGACATCGCCCTTTGCTCTACACTCTGCGTGCTCCGTGCGTACCTCAAGCCCGTCCCTYGACACCTCGACACCTCTGCAGGCTCCGCACCGTGACAAACATACCTATCACCAGACCCGGGCATCTACAACTGCAGCCGCGTCCATCCAGGACGTCAACGCTCGAGGAAAATACTCGAACATGCTTAAGCTCTAGCATCAAGCATCAAACATCAAACAACAAGCATCAAGCACGGTGCATGAGACACCCCGCCGCCGCTCGCCCGTCGTCAATGCGATCGGCGTCCGTCAGCATTCTCGGACGGCGAGCGTGGGCGTGGCGCGGTCCCGCCGCRTCGTCCTCRYTCCNNNNCTSAWTCCTGAATCCCRCCGGCGCCCGCYAGYKCTRCARYGTSCNAANNNCRTGCACCGTGCAMCGTGCATTATGTACCTGCAAGCGGTCCCGACGCACACTCATATCGGTATAACGAGCACGCACGCCCGTACNCNTGATCGGRCCCRTGAGCGGGTTGGCGGGCGGGAGGTCTCGGCCCAGCCCCGCGCGCTGCTTGCGRCTTTGCTATCATGCTCGKRTTCGGACTTGGGCTCGGACTTGANNAGGCCNGATTCGAACGTCAGTTACTGCTCGTAGTGCGCGAGGGACTGAGAGATACGGTAACGTCGCGTTGCCGAGATCCCCGATGGTCGTATCGCTGTATCGCNNTGTATCGGTGCACTGGCACGGGGCGGCTGGCTCCCAGGATGTGGTGCACGACTTCGAGCCTCATGAGCTTCTGTGGTCGAGTGCGGCAACGGATGGGCATGTGATATTCCAGTACGTGTTGAATGCGATCATGACCAGCGACTTATCGCCGCTGCCCTGCCGATGCGGACGAATTTGGCTCAGAGCGGCTGGCTGGAGTTCTGTTATARCTYGGAGTTGCCGTTGCNGGTASTWATATACACGTTGTACGGTATATACACGATTGATTGATCTCAGCACAGTGTATACATGCATACACGAAGAGCGCRMKGYRNGRTATCGWAWTTGTAGTAAAGTCAAACGTGGGSAAACAAATGGGGCCAGAGACGNNACGAGTCTGCTGAGTACTATCGCTARCAGCTGATGGCTAGAGGAAGAGTTCGAGTGTATAGGTATTACATGGGGAGGCCCAGGGGGCACGATAACGGCGGGGGGTAACGACAAACTATGGCATGGTAATAATGGTGACAATACGTGCGGAGATCTGAGGGAGAGAGACGCCAGCCGGTCGCAGTCGCACGCGGACGGAAGACGGACGCAACTACTACATACGGGAGGCTGGCATCGAGAGTGGTATAAACATACACAATATGGTACTAGATCGCGCGGCGCGCNNCACGCCGCNANNCGNAGNNAARCRCGCAGGCNNAGGCAGGTGGTCNCACGCGGGCGCCGGGTAAGACAACTTGGGGTCGGACGAAGATGCAGTAAAACATGTGTGCGTAACTTGTAAGGGGCCCGCGTCGCGCTGGCGATGAGCGGGCCCAACTTTAAAGGGCAGCCGAGCATGGATGGATGGCACAAGGTTGGGACGACAAAGTAAAGAAAAGGCCGAACTTGGGGAGGGAGCAGAGCGATCGGACGGCGGCGCGCGCAGTGGTTGTATGGTAACAAGCAGGTCGGGAGGGGTAGTAAGACACTGGTAGTAATGCAACACTATCGTATATGGAAGTAACAATGACTGCCCGCCGCGACGCGTAACGACGGGTGGAGAGAGAGGGGGGGAAAGTGTTCATATGTGAGACGAGACATACACCGGTGGCAGCAGGCTGCGAGCAAGAGTGTCCGATCGGTGAGACGTGCAGTCCCCGCTCGGGGCACAGCTGACACCGAGCAAAAACGAGYGACGGGCGGCYTGGGCGGAGGGAGCGGCATAGACGCGGAGGCGAATTAAGCAACGAGCGGCGGTGGGAAACGAGCGATGTGGGCGTGCGGCGGGCGATTAGGTGGTGATACGGGGTATGATACAGACAGATATTGAGGAGACGAGACTTGGAGACAGATTGAAGAGACGAGCAGAGAGTGAGAGAGAAGAGGCCGAGGAGAGATTATRAGACGCGACGCCGAGCATAGGGTAGGGCACACCATCCAAGATCTGCGGTCCACGGTCCACATCCAAGCCGGTGTCGACGATACGCCGCGGCCTCGTCGCGAGCAGCGATGGAGGGCTCGCCGTGTGTGAGGCGGAGTCGCCAAGGGTATACGCGCCGTACGTTCGTAGCACGTTATCAGCGCGAGCGCTGTCTTCGGCTTGCCCATATAGCCGCTGGCCAATGTTCAAGCCCAAGCAGGCGCTTGCGCGCAGGGCTCCGGTCGGATTGAGCGACCGTAGCTTACAGCCCATAGTGGCCCATGTAGCTCTAGTAGGTGGCAGCGGGTCGTCAGGAGTAGTGACCATGAAAGAGGGGAATCGCTACTCACGCCCATGTACTGGCCAGAGCCCGCGATAGCCACATCGCCTCCACCAAGACCAACCGAGGCACCCAAACCAGCGCCCATACCGTACATGCCCTGACCACACTCCTGCTGAGAGCCCGTCAACGAGTTGTGCCACCCGAGGTGGGACGAGGAGAGCTCGAGCGGGGACGTCGGCGTGGGAGGAAGACTCGAGTAAGCGTCCTCGTCCGCATGGACCAGCGCAGGGGGCATGCTGCTCTTGAAGTCGACTGCCGTGTGAATAGGCGGGAGCGTGCTGGGCATCGAACTGTGCATAGATGGCACGTCGAGCGGATAGTTAAACATCATGATGTCGTCGAGATCGGAGCTAAGGTCCGACTAGATTGGCAGGGTAATTGGCACCAGTGGAAGGAGAAGACCGGTGATTAAAACTCACCGTGCTCGTCGAGGAGAACTGACTTCCTGCTGTACTCGGGCGGCTGGCGGTGTCCGAAAATGTCGCACTATCGGGCGAGAGCGGAGGAGTCGCGGAGACGTTGTTGAACTGGTAATGGATGGACAGAAGCACGTCTTCTGGAGCATGCGGCTCGACCGCGCCTGAGCGAACGATCTCCTGGACAACGGAGAAGGCCGACGGATCTGGGGTGGCGAATCGGTGAGTATATGCGCGTCAATGTCCAGAGATAGCAGTTATACTCACCTGCCGCTCGGCAAAGCGTTTCCCAAAAGCGCGGAACGAACTGCGTGCGGTAAAGGAAAGTGCACTCCATCTCGCTAGGCCATTGAGGCATGGGCATACAACTGCTCGAGAGCATCTCGAGCTCCGTCCGCTCCGTGTGAACATGTCCAGCACCAAGCCTTGAGACCTTGAAGCAGGAATACGCGGCGAGGGGTGCACGAGACATGAAGGTAACCGAAGGATCGATGTGGCGCAGGACGCGAGGGCCAGAGGCGTTTAGGCCGAGACCCATTCCCGATGGTGATGAGGTGGGAGAGGGCACAAAGTTCGCGAGCGTCGAGGGGGTCGCGGTGGGCGCAGCCAAGGACGTGCCAGTGAGGGACGGCAGACGGAGCGGAGGAAGGGGCATGCCGGGGTCGGGAATGACATCGATGACGACGCAGCTAGAAGGCACACGGAGTGGTGGCGGTGGCACAGAGCTAGTGGAGGGAGTCGTTNGAGATGGATGTCGAGGGCGCGGGAGTCGAGGAGGTCGAGCTCGTGCTGGAGGCGGTCGAGGGTCGTTCGGAGGAAGCGTCGGAACGAGACTGGGCCTGCGCAGACTTGGGCTGCATCATCGCAAGATGCCGGCTCGACAACTGCTGCAGGACTGAATGCAGAAGTGTGTAAGCGATGGACTTATGCCGCGGTGATCGGATGAAGGTAGGAGAAAGAAGACGTACTGCGCTTGCCCTCGGCCGTGTCGCGGAGTTGCTGGAGACGGGAGCCAACTTGCTTGGGTGTCCTGCGCTTGCCGGTAACGTTGAAGATGTAGTCCGAGATGAATTTGTTGCGCATGGGGAAGCGACCGAACGAGCGGGATGTCCGAGACTCGACGGGTTGGTACTTCTCGAGGCCTGGGGAGGACGCGACGATAAGTCAGATAAAAATCCAAGAAAATCGGAGGAAGTCCGGGACGCGATATGACGCGCATATAGCGAGCCGGAGTGATATGAAAGTGATGGCTTACCTTCTACGAGGGCAGCCTCGAGATATGGGGGCCAGACGACCTCGCCTTTGCCCTTCATTGTCTTCCAGCACTTGCGGCCGGTGACGATGGTCTGGATGGTATCATTGATGCCGGAGGAGGCGGAGACGGAGTAGGAGAGGTCGTCGGCGGAGGAGATGTGGATGTGCTGAGCGAGGTTGTCGCGGTGGTTGGGAGCCATTGTGAAAGCGACGCGTCGACTCGCTGTGCGACGGCGTGAGGAAGGGGGGGAGGGGAATACGGGACNGGGGAGGGCGGGGGAAGGACGGACGGATTAGGGCGAGGTTATATACGGTATATGGGTCAAGGGAGCGAGAATGGCGAGCAGTACGCTACCTCCCACAGGCGCCCAGAGCGTATTCCTTAGACTCTCGCTTTCGCTCCCCAGATAGACGCCTCAGATGCACATCCGATCAGATCTCCCGGGCTGTTTGGTCTATTAATTAAAAAGTCCCACTCGTCCATCTAGTCGCGCGCTAGAAGCCGACCCCGAGAGGAATGCAGTTCGCTGGAAAACTCCGAAAGAACTCCCCAGTCGAGAACCGAATCTCAGCCACACAGCCCTCCCAGGCCAATCACCGCATTTCCTCGATATCCAGATACTCCCTTCACTGCGTCCGGCGCGCCCGTCCGCTCCGCCGGGCGCAGAAGCGAGGACGCCGGCGGACACTCAGTCCCATTCGCCCCGGCCATCCAGAGTCCCCAGACGCCGGCGCGATGTCCACCTCCTCGACGTCGGACTCGGTACGATGGGGGTTCGCGTTCGTCGACACGAAACGACGCGACTCTCTGCGCGAATCTGGACGCGAGTAGGCCACCACCAGCGTCCATAGACGTCTTCTCACCAGAAATTCCCTGTCCACGTCCGACTCCCCTCGACAGCTTCTGAATCCTCCACGCCAGACGCATCTCCTCGCCGGCCGGACGTACGGGCAGCGGCCGAACAGCACTCGACGAGCGTGACACGCCCACAAGTAAATCATTCTTTGCGTGTCTCTCGCTGCACATCCCCTCCGGATGTCACGTCCACCGCCCGCCCGTCGCCGTTCCGTACGAGGTCCGGCCGCAGGCTCCTGCTCATCGCGAACGGAGCGCACACGCCCACCAGCCCCGTCATCGCCGCTCCGCATGCAGCAATCGCCTCTCTCCCTCCCTGCAGGCGTCTGCCCCTCCGCGCCGTTCGTCCTCCTCGGAATCACCGCACGCGCGGCCTGCGTGATGGCGATCCCGCCCCGCCCGCCTCCCCTGCTAGATTCGTCTGCGTCGGCCACAAATCTCGCCCTATATGCAACACGCAACGCCTGTCACCGAGCGCGCGCATCCCACTAGCGACTAGCGTCCGAACGCGTCCGCCTCAGCTCCCCAGCTCCTCCGCTGCTCGGCGCCGCCATCGCCACCGCGAAAGCAGCTCCTGTCTACGTGCCCATGCACATACCCATTGCGACTCGCGCGCCGACCCGCCCGCTCCTGGGCATCGCAGCATCAGCACCGCCGGGAAATCTCCCTCCTCTTCGGTTCAGCCAAGACCCACCCCGGAATCGTGACCCAACATGCAGCCGCACGCGGTTCGCCCAATCATCTATCACCGTCTCCTTTCTTCCAAGCTCTGAACCATCGATTCTCCATAACACTGCATTACGCACCCCGTATTATTGCGCTGCGCCCCCCACAGCCGCGCTAGCCCGACGTTGGGTAGGGTAACTTACCGAGGCTCATGCGCGCGTGACGAGGAAATGCTGAGAGACACCGTCCCCATCCCGCGAATGCGTCGGACGCTTCTCCTCCAAGCTTTCCAGAAGTACGTAGTCCATTTGAATCTGAGTCCGAGAGAGAGGCGGCGATCGATGATGATGAATGTGTGTGTCTCTTCTCTATGCGCCGGCTGAAAGGCTGAACGCTGAGCTTATAAGATAAAAACAAATTAGAACACGCATCTCAGCTTGTTCGCCGTCGAAATCGTTGAGTCGTCGGCAGCGGAATTGCCACGAATATGTCGCACGCAGACAGATGGTGGGAGGGTTGTGGGCGCCCGAGCGTCCCGCCACGCACAAGCCGCCCGTCGGCCCGTCCGGACATCCTCTTTCGCCGGCAAGAGCCTTGCTCTAACCAATCCCCTCCGTGCATTCGGACGCCCACACGCAGGAGGGCGCGCGCTGATTGGCTAGCGGCCCACCAATGAGCCCCGCTGTACCTCTATCAATGCAAAGAGAGTAAGTATTCGCTTGGGGCCGCGGGGCGCATGGACACGAAACGTCGCGGCGACGCAGCGTGCGCCCGTGCGCCCTGTAAGAGACGAACAGGACTGGCCGTACACGACGCATCGATTACGCGAGCGCGAGCACGAGCACGGGCGGGTGCGAGGGCGATGGGTCCCGTATGACCAAAAGGAATAACTTGCACGTCCGGGCGCGCCCCGTCCAATCGCAGCGCGCGCGCCCCAAAAGCGTTAGACGGACACGGGCCACGGCGAGATAGAGGCGGGCGATGTCGTCCAATTCGTCGAAATTGCGGTGATGTGCGTACGTGCGTGTGTACGTACGCGAAAGAGCCCTAGTCTATACCGCGCAGGGCTGTCGACGTCGGCGTCGGACGTGAGCCAAGTGGTGTTGGCGGGCTTGGTTAGTGCGGTACGTGTGCCAGTGCACGTACGCGAAGATTCAGATTGGCTCCCCCCCTCGGGCCTCCGCTTCTGCAGATCCATCGCTACGGCGCATTTGACGCGCCACGCATACATCGCGTTGATGGTGTATATGTGTGATATGGGCGCGCGGATGGAGAGGCGAGTGATATAGAGCGATGGATGAACACCATCGCCCTCACCACGAAGCAGTACGAATCACAATTTACACTAATATACCCACGTACTCTTTACTGTATATTGGCACTAGATCTCAGCGCGGAGAAAGCCTGTTGTCCTATGACACCTGCCCGGGGCTCGTGTCTTCGCTCTCTCTCCGCATTGCCATGAGTAATAGAGTATGTCTTGCGCGCGAAGGCCAAAGAGCGACAACAGCTTGGGTTCGCGATCGGGATCGGCGGTTTCCCCAGGCTAAGGGCTGTCTATACTGTCCGGTGGTGCGAGAAGAGCCTGAGGGCGCGGAGGCTTTTGTCCGCTCATTTCGTCAGTTGAGGGTCCGGAACCCTGGAAATAGGCTGTTGGATCTTGAGCTTGAGACATGGGCTGCGAGCAGGGTCCCAGCGTCCATACCATGCANGGGGGGGGGGGCACTAAGGTATCGCAACAACGAACCAAAGCACTACCAAAGTACGTGTACCCACACGCGATCGAACGGAGGGGCAGTGGGCCAAGGGCGCGTGCCGGCGCGCACTAGAAGAGGCAGAAGAACCCCGCCATCCCGACAACATACCATTCCCGGCGAAATGCAGACGAGTCGCGTGGCACGGCACGTCGGAGTGGCACGGACGTACTGTCCGGGGCGTATGTACGGTGTTTCTGTATAGCAGCATATTGGTTGGCCGCGTATCATAGCCGACACCAATAGGTATTACCCCGGAGTTGGCACTGGAGCACTGGAATCTAGCACTGGCACAGAGGCTCGCGAAGCCCCGCTGGAGACCGAGACCGACAGCCTGGGACCAGTGGGTGGGTCCCCGGCAGCGCGATCGTCTTGGAAGCTCCCGCGTCCCGCCTCCCGGGGCGTCGACGTCGACTCGGACTCGGACTCGGAGGACGGCGAGTCTGGGGTCTGAAGCTGGAGATCTGAGGACACTGGCCTAGCGGTGGTGGCCACTGGCACAAGCGAGTCGTCATCGCAGCCCGGGGTGCTAAGTCAGTCGATCTGCATTGCGAACGCAGCCAACTTGACAAGATGCTCGCTCGGTGCGTCTGTCTCCCAATGACAATAAAACGTTCTTGCGGGCCAGGTCTGCGAGTACGCGTTGTGATTGGCCCGCGCGAGGGCGATTCAGAGAACGACCGACTCGGTCACTCCGGAGGGGGGGGGGGATGGGTGTGAGACCAGCGGTCATATAAGCTACACCTAAAAGTTGTCGCTCACGCGAGCCGCGTCGACGACGCGCCGGCAGTTCTGGTTAGCATATTGTATATTGCTTTAGTGCTGCAGTAGTAGTGATTACAGCTGAACGTTATAACTCACCAGCCGGGGAGGCGCATCGGGCGCAGAATATACGGCTACGCGCACAGTACTATACAGGCAGATAGATAGATCAGCGGGTAAGTAGGTGGGAGCTCGGACAACGTATGGTTGAGGACGCCACTTCATGACTAGCGCCCGTGTGCATTCTTCTAACCGCTAAGGCTCCTTGGCACAACATCCTAGAACTATGAAAAATGTGTGTAAATGATCCAAATGAACCCCTTAATACATTCCATGGACCACTTAGACAAGATTCGAAAATTATTGTCTTTGACGAGTGATTTGGCGCGACCTGCTGACTAATCCATTACCATATTTGGCCACCTTCCTAATCAGGACATGTCCTTTGGTAGCCACAAACTGAGTGGCTATTTGAACGACAAGCTTTACTATCATGCCGCGCACTAAGAAAACACACAAACGGCTCAAAA
>JAPEVG010000567.1:0-17279 GCA_029747595.1 Trametes cubensis
TTTTGCAGCTGGAACACCTCCTGATGGCCCCGGGCAACCGGGGGCGTTCTCTTCCTCTTCGTGCTTCCTTTTCGCAGTGTACTTCGGTCGCATATCCTCAGTCGGAGGCCTGGACGGCCCTGCGACTGGTTGGGTATCAAGGAGTTGGTTGTACGTAAACGTACGACGCAGGGGGGTAAGAGGTATGTATCCGGCGATGTGAGAGAAGTAGGGTTGCGATGGTGCTACCGGAGGTCGGGGGTACATATACGTCCCGTAGATTGTCCGTGCGCCTGATGCACGATACAAGGAGGCGTCGAGTCTCGGATCAACTGAGAGGTGCTTGGAGAACCAGGCGGTAGAAGGCTGTGGGGCTTTGACCCTCCAGAAGACTCCTGAAAGGTCAACTCAGCCGAATCGTCGGGGTAGCCTGTATGACCACATACCTGGACTTCTGTAGACGGCTGCAGCGGCGGAGCCCAGGCTCCTGGTCCGTCATCACTCTGAGAACAGGCAAAACTCTCAGCATCTGTGGCCTCCTGTGGAGGCATTGAAGACTCGGGGTCGCATTCTGACGCATTTTCGGCAATTGGAAGCGATTCCGGCCAAGAAATGTACCATTCAGGGTCGTTCCTGTCGTCGAGACTGATGGGAAGAACCGATACGGCAGTCTGTGGGGAGCCAATATCTTCGATGTGTGGCAACTGAGATGGGCTATTGGTATACAGAGATGAAGTAAGGAGAGGGGTAGAGTCCGCGCTTCTAAGAGCCTGCCTACATGCTCGAAGTCATTAGATGAAACAAGCACCGTGAACTACACTACGTACCTCCTGGTCATCGCTTTCCGCATATAAAGCCCGAGCTGCCTCAAAATACTCCCACATGTCCGAGATGGGATCCTCGATACCATCCCAGTCACGGTCTACCCGATCGCAACTCGTCGTGCCCTTGGCGGATGACGAGCGAGAAGAGCCTGCACGGTTGGCTGCCGGAGGTATAGTGGATACAACGAAGAGAAGACTTGATGAGGGAGTAATAGAGAGAAGTACGGAACAGGAGGTGGGTGGTTGTGTGGGAGGATGAAGTTGGTAGCCACCGACGCGTTCAGAAACTTGTCCACCTCGGCTAATACTTTGACGCCCTAATCTGAACTTCGACGCGCTCAACCCATTGACGCGAATCAACTTGGACGGTTCGGCTCGTAACCCTGTGTTGTGTTTAGTTCTAGCAATTGTTCATAAAGTGCAAGCATTGCCCACTTACCCACGTGATGCGACCGGCCACTATTCCAGTCGCGAAGCCCATCAGCACCTCCACCACCTACCATGGCGTATGTCCGATTCACAAACGCACATCGGGCGCGTACGCTCATGCGCGACCTAAAGAGTTCTGAGTTTGAATAGAGGAGTAATCTCGAGCGTGGATGGATCGTGTTGAGCCACAAGAGGTGCATGTATATCCAGCGTCGCCGGCGGTCGATGCGCTCATTATATATCCCTGAACGCACGGTTAACCAAAGCTACGACGACCTAATAACACCAACAAAGCGGAATGGTGCTCCGGTGATTTCACGCCATCCGCCTCCGATCCGGCGCGTTAGGTGCCTTTCTTCAATCAACAGCAGCACTTCGCAATGTTCCATTTGGCCACAATGCTGGATGTCAATGTCCTCTCCGGGCCAATAACGCCACTAGCCCCCAAGAGAAACGCGCATGCGAAGCGCAACTAGCTATTGATGTAAGTGGCGCAGTTTCGTTATTCATCGTAGGGGTAAAGTGTTCGTTGCTCATGTTCTCGTTCCCTCGTAATCGAGGTTCGCCTGAAAGGCACGCTTAGACAATGGAGTAGTACTCTTCGACGTCCATTCCTTGCTCACACAAAGCGTGAGGCTTTGTTTTTACTCCGCGCCTCCCCCTATGCTGAACGTATGACCGAAGCGGGTGCCTCTTGGTGCACATTATACGTGTCAATCAAGCAAGAGAGCGCAGAGAATCCAGGCGGCGGAGATCGCGGAGCAGGAAGATACTTCGCCCACTCTGGACTCGCTTTATGCTTGCCGCGGGCTAGAGGGTATTGGAGATCCTCTGGCGCGCGGCAATACTCGAGAACACTGGCGCCGAACGGAACTCAGCCATCTACGATCCGACTTGACCATACCTTACATCGACCACAGTAAACCAAGAGTAGACTCGGCCTCACTACAGTCGCTGCGTGGGTGTTCAATAAGTACATTTACTGATGTTGACCGTCCTAGGGAAAAACTGACGCCGAGTTCAAATGACTGCTATCATTCATGGGCTAGGATGGCGCGATACTCACCAGATGTTCGAACGCCGATAACCCCTTCTATCCCACATGTGCGTTGGATCCATGTCTCTCGTGAAGGTTTGCGTTGAGCACTTGCGTTGCTTAGTGGAAGGCCGAGCAAAGCTTAGAGATGAGTGAAATCGCTTTTGGGAACCTTCTCACCAAGACATGCTGTGGCTATTTATATGTAGATTGTGTCTCGAGCTCCAGTTACATGCCGCATTCAGAGTGTGCTAGTTAGGCATGCGCCGAATATCCTAATCGTGTGAAACATTATCTTGTTCTAGAGCCTTACAAGCGTTGCAGGAGACTATGCCGCATCGATTTGAACCGCGATTCGTCGCAGAGTATCCAGTCCAATTAGAGTCATAGCACAGGATACCAGAGATGTATAGGTGTACAGCAAGCGAACGAACGTGCAGGACTGAGGATCGGTGAGGATGTGGATCAAGTACAAGGAGTGTTTGAAGCACGTAGGGGCTCGGGAGGTGCGAGGACCCCCGACAGTGCATCGCAATATTCAATCCGCAGTCCCGGTCCTCCGACTCCCTACGCTTCGGCGTTTCTCGAGTGCCCGCCCGAGCCGCTCTGATCACTTGGGCCGAAGTCTCGGCACTCGAGCGCAGGTTTGCACGTCCACCTTCAAGCTTCAAGGACCCTGGACCAAGCACTTTCCTGATTCACAATCTTGTGCCAGCCGCTGCCAACGCCATAGTTGTGGTTCTTCGGCTGTGCTAGCACACAACCTCCGGAACCGAATGCCTCTCATGGAGATTGATGGTACGCGATGCGCGTTGTTGCGAAGTGATACAGGTGAGGTAGTATGAATATAGGGCCTTGAGGTGTGAACTAATCGAGTCCTTTGCGCCCATTTTTGTGCAAGCGGTGTTTGTATTGTGCAGAAACGGTCAGTTCCAGCCTGCATGAGAACAAGGAATGAGCGGCGCACGAGAAAGCGAATCTAGGTATGATCATCGTACGAGAAAGCGATCATCGTACCGCGGTAGCGCGCGAGATTCTTGGTATCCCAATGCGACGAAACAATCACACGAACGACACCGAAAAAGCGTATGATGAGTATCATTGTCGCATGATGGACGATGCTACGCACCATAAGGGCCATTGTGGCTTACGGCATGAGCCTCATGGTCCATTACACTCTACAGGGAGGACGAGCAACACGACGGTACTCTGCGATTGCGTCAGAAATACGAGTGTGTCGCATTGTAGCACGACGGCGGCTCGCTATGTGCGCACTCATGGGATGCTTCGCGCTGGCTCTACGGCTGTGAGCCTGATTGAGTGCAAATGAGGCTTCCGATTCACTGCCGTTTGTACGGAGCGAATCTCAGTCATAGGAAAGGAAGGCGAACCCCAGAGTGTTTGTGTGTGTTCTCATGATCGCTGCACATTGACCAATGCGACGGTTATGTTGGTGAATCGTCTAGACGTTGCAATACAACTACAGTCAATGTCGGTACATAAAGCGAATGTTACACGTACCGCACTATCTGGTTGTCGCATTCATGGGCCACTGGCCCAATTCCACGGCCACTTTCTGCTCTCGTCCCTTGTCCTGCTTGCGTTGGTCCTATTCGCCGCTTGAGCCGGGTTGAAAGCAGACGTCTTTTCGCATCGTTCTCTGTGGCTTTCTATCTCTTCCAACCCTGTGCAAGGCATAATCAGTCTGATTACAAGGAAAGCTTGGGGTACTAGGGACGAAGACGCACCTACCGCACAACTAAGTGCACATCGTCTAGTCAGTCTTGCCTCCACGCTTTCGACGCGATCATGACTAAACTTGTATACAGGTTTTCCCCTGGCTAATTGCGCGAGGCGTGCCTTTCCCGTTGCGGTCACGCGTCGAGTGCGTCGATGTTCAATGGGCCAGTGGCTCACCGCGTCATTTGATGTTGTTTGGCAGCGCATTATGCACGTACGTATTCATGTGGCTCACCTCCCCAGTCCCCGTATCTACCGACTTTCATGGATTCCTCCTGCATTTTCTCTCCGCTGTGTCAATTCCCGCCGCAATTCATGATAACCCCTTGTTTCAGCGCTCGACTTGTACGATCTGGATTTCGACGCATCGCTCAACCCCTCTCCATCCGAGCCGAGTCTTGGGGCTTTCCCGGATGGCTTCGGCAGATCATCGAGTGCGGAAGAGGGCACAGAGCCATAGCTGTAAGAACCCTTCAATCGATTGCCGCGCGATGTCCTGTTCTTATAACTGATATCTTGCCTCTGTAAGGACGGCTCATCTATGCAGTACTACGACCTTGATTCGCCTCTCCTGTACTCTACATCTCTTCTGGCGTCTCATGCTTCTCCAATTTCGCACTCGCCTCAGCTCTGCCTACCATATGCGTTCTGGGTCCGACTACATCAACTTTGAGCCCTACGTTTTCCCTGCCGAGCAAGCCAGTCGAAAGGTCGCCAACACCTCCACTTCTGTTGGAAAACGCACAACTCGCTGTCGAAGATGGCGACAGTTCATGCATCAGGAAAAGGTATATGGATCTGAGGCCTCTATGTGCCCTGTGGAAGGGGTTTTAGTAACCTAAGATCTAAGATTTTTTAGAGAAATCAGATGTATTGCACAGTGCTGGCCAGATGTTCCAGATCTAGTCAGATGTTACAGATCTAGTCAGAGGTCATAGAAACAATTCCTGGCCCAATGTGTGCATTGACATAATGCAACAGTTTGTCCTCAGGAATGGTATAGTGCAATAGAACAAGGTAAAAAGGAGAAGATTCCCGAAGCAGAAAAAGAAAATTGGACAATGCCAGAGTTGAACCCGGGACCTCACACAATTCACATTATGATGCAGCAGCATTAACCACTGCACCACAAGCTCTTGATATGGGTACAAACCAGATCAAATATATCCTGTCTTTTGTTGGACTTAGAAAATCCGCACATTGCCACTTACTTGAATACAGCACTATTGAGTAGACTATTAGCACTGTGACCTGATAGCCCTGACAATGGTATCATCCAAGATCCCAGTTGTAGCCCATATGCATGTTCACTTGCTGTTTCCTGCAAACTACCCATGCTGTATTCAAGTAAGTGGCAATGTGCGGATTTTCTAAGTCCAACAAAAGACAGGATATATTTGATCTGGTTTGTACCCATATCAAGAGCTTGTGGTGCAGTGGTTAATGCTGCTGCATCATAATGTGAATTGTGTGAGGTCCCGGGTTCAACTCTGGCATTGTCCAACTTTTTTTTTGCTTCGGGAATCTTCTCCTTTTGTGCAGTCCTCAAATGAGTTGCTGCAGTTATATGACATAGGTGCTTAGCAATCCACACTCATGGTCTTAATCAATATACTAAGTTAGAATGCTTTCAAGCTGATACAATATATCTGAGATCTCTGTCAATTCTGACTACATCTGCTGGCTCTGAAAGATCTGACTACATCTGCTGACTCTGAAAGATCTGGTGGATGTTGTCAGGGCATTTAGAGGCCTAAGATCCATATACCTTTTCCTGATGTGCGACCACCGCTACGATGTTTACGAAGAGGATATTGTCTCAGAGGTGCGCGTCAGCCACAACCCTCTGCATCTTTCCTTTCCTTCTCCGTATACCTGAACCTCAGGCTAACGCGATACTGTGGTCTTCTAGGAGGCGCTAGGGACAGAGTATCGAGATGCAGGTGTAGCTGGACCGTCCACGATCTAATGGCGCTTCGAGGAAGAAGAAACAACGTGTGAGCAGGGCCGGCAGTCTGGTTGACGTCGACAAGGAGAATCGGCACGTCGAGTGTGATACAGGCCCATCGTTGACTGTTGCTCCAACCAGAGTGGTACGGTCGAAAAGACGAGGTGATCTGCCACACAAAGGGGGTTCACGGTTTGTAAGGTTAGTACTGTGGAGACTTTCGATAGTATGTCCTCGAATGCCGCCCGCTAACGTCGACGTCAGCCATAACAGGTCACTGTCGTGCGTAGTATACTACGACCTGTATGAATGTCTTGTAACAATGTAAGAATCGGGCTGATACATGGACGTTACCATATCCGCAGCCAATGAATATGAGGAAGAGCGTAGTGTCGTACCGTGGTAACTTTATATATTGACTTGCCAGCGTGTGTATAGTCACGCAGGACACAGCGATACCCATCACGATCGCGGTACGCCGCCGCTTTCATCCGCCCACCCAGGCTGGTTTTGTCGTCCACAAGGCGTCCGACACGTCAGTGCGGCATGTCATCAGTGTAGCATGTTTCGAAATTCGGGTCATTCATATGCGTTCGAATGGTCATTGTTATCGATCTATGTCAATGGTACAGGACGTAAGGCTAGATATACACGACATGATAAAAGAAGACAACATCAAGATACAGTCCATAAACATCATACTCGCCAACACTGAACTACCACGGCCATCTCTCCCCCTAAGGCGGCGTCTGCTGCGTTCCATTGCACTTCTTGAGATGCTCTTGGAGCACATAACGCCGGCTGTATGATCCTTCACACTTTGGGCAGAAGAACACCCACCCGTAGTGAGTGGACTCCAGGTGTCGGTTGAGACCGAGCATGGTCGAGAACCGCTTCCCGCATTGCTCGCCGAGGTGGCCCTTGTGCTCGTAAGTACAGACGAGAGGCTTCCCTGCGCTGTCGTCAGTACCTTCGCGAGCGTTTGTATCCTCCGACGATGACAACTTGGCGGACGTCGCTTTGGCCCTGCCCTTGGCGGGCTTCGGCTCTACCACCGTCGTGTCCTCCTCCCCTGCCTTCGCCTCCGCGTTTTCGTTACCCTTCATCGAGTAATGGGTTCACGCGTGGGCTCGCGCTTCCTCCTGGCTATGGAGTTTGAACCCACAACCCCCCAGGCCACACCGTGTGTGCTTCTCCGGGATGACGGCTTGCTCAAGCTCTGCTTTGGTGCGGCGACGTCGCGNAAGGCGTGTCGGCCACCGGCGGGACGGGAGCAAGAGGTGCGCTGCTAGCTAGCTTTTTGCGCTTCGTGAGGCGAGCGGAGGACTTGGCGATAGGATCGTTCTCTTGATCCTTGTGCTTCCGCTTTGCCGCGCGCTTGGGCTGCACACGGCTCGCCGGAAGCCTGGAGGGCCCTGCTATGGGCTGGGTTTCCGGGAGGACGTCTGTAATACGGTGGACTGACGGGCCTTCTCCGAATATGTCTCGAGGAGCCACAGTGGTCACGGCGCCGCGGCGGCCAGAAGGAGCACGTACAACGAAGGGAGGAAATGATGGGGGTGGGTCGAAGACGGCACGCATTGAGAGGGAAGGATCATAGGGTGTGAGGAAGAAGCTCAGCGGTAGCGTATGCGGGGAGGGCGCTGGGTTAGGGAGAGTGAACTGACTCGGCGATGCAGAGGGGTTGTAGGGAGTATATTTTGAAGAGGGCATCCCGGGAGGATTGAACATGGAAGGGACCTGAGCCAGAGGTATATCGCCGTGAAACACCATGAAACAACTTACAAGATGCTGTCGCAGTAGGAACGCACCTCGTTATGGGCAGGAATCCCCCGGGGATGCTGCACTTCGATGCCCAAACCACTCAGTTCTTCGCTTAATTGAGCACGCAGCCCATTTCCATCCGCCTCGCTCGCCTGTGCCGCCGGACCAGACACGGCTTGAAGTGTCGCCCATGATTCCAGCCACGGATGGTCGAGATAGTTGGACGCGCCGAACGCAGGAGCAGAGATGAGGGCGTTGTGGGGAGGGTATTCGGAAACTGGATGTTGGTCGAGTAGAACAGCGGTTTCCATGTCCTGCATGCGATTGTTAGGGAACACCATGAGACATTGAGTGCCGGCATTTGCATTGTGACTCACTGCTGCGCCAATGTCTGAGCTAGAGCCTGCCAGACGCAATGGTGGAGAGGCTGAGATCCATCCATCAACAGCCACAGATGAAGCATTAAGACCGTCGCAATCGCGTTTCTGCTGTCTACAGTCATCTTCAGGAGCTACGTTGGTGATGGAAGTATGGTCATAGGGAGACGACATGGTGAGGGGTGCAATGGTTGGGTAAAGGCTGAGTATGCGGAAAGGTTGAACGTAGAAAGGGCGTGGCCGATTCGTAGCCACAGCGCGTCGCGTCCCAAACTGGCTAACGCTTTGACGCCCTACGACGAACATCGACTCGCTCGACCACATCGATTCGGTTCGGTCTGGACATTCCGGTCCGGTGCGTTGTCCTTTGTTCGACTTGAGTAATCTCTTGCAAACCACATAAATCGCTCAACTCACCGATACACCTACGCGCGACCAACCTCCACCCATAGCGCGGGTGCTCGGTCTTGCTAGCCAATCTCCCGGCGTGTATATATTGAGTGCTCAGCCCATGAGTACTGTACAGTAAAGCCATGGAGCATCTCGTAGCTGCTAAGGTGAGTATGATGTGCATTGTCGTCTCAGCCATTTATTGGGAATACAGAGATAGCAGACGGGCGGGGTTCCGAGTTGCAGAGGAGGGATAATACGTGAGGTCGATGTCGCCTGATCATCTACATCTCACACAATATATAGTCGCTGATGTTTCGCATAATAGCGTCGCAGACTCAGTCCAAGGGGTGGAGAAGCCACTCTCCAATTGTGTCATGTCGTTTCGACGACAATGGGGCACGGCCTTATCCACAAAGCACAAAGGTGAGTCATCAATACGTGCATCTATGAGGCTAATGATGCACGATTTGCGAGAATGGTCTTTAGGACGTTGATCTTACACCTCCAGTCTTGGCCGCGCTTGTTTGCGAGACGCATGCAAAGGTGTTTACATCGCCCGCCGCACGCGATTCTTTCAATCAAAGCGCGTTCATGATATATTATCATACTCCTCCATGCATGCACTCTCGTGCCCATCGCACATGTGAACCTGAGAACGCATCGCTGAAGACCTCATTCACCATAGCGCCCAAGTCGGGGCCCTGGTGTGGTTGAGACCAGTGTTCATCGGCAAATTTTGGGAGGGCACGTTCCCCGAGTCAGCGAAAATAAACCTTTTCTCTGAATCAGGGAACAGAGAACAGATTTATCAGAACCGACTACGTTACATCGCGTAACTCAGGTAAATAGATGATTATCTAATACCTCGTCGGTCCGCAAAAGGTAAAGACAGTGGCAGGAGGGGACGTACGGCATGATGAACATGGTGAAGACGGACTATGGGTTAATGAGGTAAAACAAATGTGGAGGGAGCGTGTAGGTGGTCGGAGGAGTATGTGAAGGTGTATGATGGTATCGCCTGGAATATTCTCCCCATATGCGACTGGTGAGCCGAATGGCGGCGATGTGCCAGAGGTGAACCACTCGGGTTAGGACGCGTTGTGTAGGGACAGTGGGAGGGAAGAGGTCAAAGGGAAGGGGAGGTGTCGTCCCAAGGTAGAAATGTGTAGTATGTTGTGGCCATACGGTACCGTCGTCGGAGAAAAGTGCCGCGGTAAAAGCGAGAATAGTATCCGTTTGGTGGTGAGTGGTTTCAGCAAGTTGTACTACTTGCTCGGATACGTCTCGTAGAAGGCTGGTGCGCGCGGTTTCTCGTAAGGGTGTGAACGATGGACAGTCGACAAATATATGATGTGGCGTTTCGACTGCATCACACCCCGCTTGGCAGAAAGGATGGGTGTCGCCAAAGCGAGAGAATCGAGTGAAGGCGGTATGTAGTTGGCTAGAACGGGCATATAGTTGGACGACGGCGGAGTAGGCAGACGACGCGCGAGTGTAAGGATGTGGAGGTGGTGAGCGATTGTCGTAGAGCATACGGAAGAGAGTCAAGTTGGGGCGGAGAGATGGGTAGGAGTGGAGGAGTTGGGAGGACTGAGACGCAAGGAAAGCGTGAATGCCAGCTTCTACAAATCCATGCGAAGGGGAGTATAATGTGTATTCCGGCAAGGAGAAGGTTGGGAGGGTCATGCAGGGAGGAGGGAGAGTGAGTGAATGGGCGGATGGAGAAGATGCCAGCCTGTCGACGTATGCGTTGGCGAGGGAGGGCAGAGACGTAGACGAGGTGTGCGCGGGGGTGTAGGCAATCGTAGGAGGATGTGCAGTGCGGGAGAGGATGTGGAAGAGCCAGTCATACAGGGAACTTGCAGGAGAAAAAAGGCGGGGATGCGGGCGGTTGTCTGGGAGCTTTGTATGGGAATGAACAGACCGAGCTGAGTTGAGGTGATCGGTGTAGATGGTGTGAGAAGGAATGTTAGAAGTGGATGCAATCGGAGGGCGAACAGAGTGGAGAAGAGAAGCAACAATAAGACCGAAGACTTCGCCATGGCCTCAAGCGCTTGTACGAGCGTCTAGAAGCAGCTGGCAACGACAGACGACGAAAGGTCGACTACGACTCTTCCGCTTTCGCTTTGGACCTTACCGCTTTGCTTGCTTGATTACCTGTGCTGAGAATGCGCTTCCTTGTTTCCGTACTTTTCTCAGCCAACTTGAGCTAGGTTCTGCGCAATGCAAGACGTGTGGCAAGCCCAAGATAGCGCGGAGAAACCAGATGGAGAGAACGGGGAGAGATTTTGTCCATTTCCGAGTCGCGCAACCCTCGCCAAGAAGTCCTGCAGCGCGCGGCAATCCACCATCACCTGCTCTCGACGTTCATCTTGTCGCCATTGTACATGGCACACCTCTGGGTACATCCTACGCTCTACGACTGAACCGCACAAGCCCTCGCGATCGCCGCGCGATCGTTCTAGCTGCGACCTCGTCGCCCCTCCGGAGACAATCCCACCACTCTCAGACAATGCTAGTTCTTCTGGGATCAAGTAGGGGCGTGTGCATCGTTGACCGTGGCTACCACAAGACGAATGTTGGCCCTTAGCGTCGTCATCGCTGAAGATATCCTAATGGAGTGCATGTTGTGATGCTCCCCTCGTACTCTGGATGTTTGACGAAACACATCTGTCTGTACGCTTCTTGCTATTCTTTTTGTATTCCGCCGGCTGGGCTCGAATCATCGTGCTACGCTGTTTCTCCACTACGTGATGGTTGAGATGAGGCCTCGACCCGCAGCAACGTTCGACACAATGAAGGGTTCTCCATCGATTCTGCTGTCTACGACGTACTCCCTATTGATCATTCATCCGACTGCTCAGGAGCCTTACGGACATACGTGTTCTGAAAACACCTGTGCGTGGTACCTATATATATTCTCCAATACGATTCACAAACATCTTGATACCTCTTCAAATCGAGAGAAAGGCTCCTAAGTTTCGCCGTCAGGCCGAATTGGCGGACTTAGATCTGATTTCACCTCCTCCGTCATAGTGAGCAAGCAATGCGTTCGTTGGCCCCTGCGGTCGCACGTAGGTGATTGTTCTTCGATAAGCTGTACAGGTCAGTAAACACCTACGCCTGTCGATGTACACAGTACGACTCAACCACTCTACACGGTGCAAACTGTTTGATGCACCTGTCCCGGAGTAGCCCGTTCTCCGCGAGGTCCGGCGCGATGCGACCGTCTACCAGTCCTCGCCAGCACCAGCTTTCAACGAGATCAAGCTGTTCCTCCCAATCCACAGCGAGCTCGATACTTCCAGGCATGGGCCCCAAGAGCGCGTCTGGCCTCCCTTCGCGTCCTCGTGTCACGTCGAATACTCGACGCGCAGCTCTCGGTTGGTCAAAGCGAAGTGATGGCAAGTCTACCCAGGACCGCAAGGAGGACCCTTCTACGCGTTCCATTACCCCAATGGGACTTCAGTCGAGCCTCATAGGTAGTTCGCCAGCTGGCCTTCATTTGATGGTCCATCGGAGACTCAGGACGAGCCATCCTCGTTCGGTTCGTTGATGTGGCCTTCTGAATCGGAACTAGCAGGGTGTGCGCAGTGATCAATGTTCGTGCAGAATGGCATCGCCTGTGCGAATGGGAGTGAGTGGGATATCTGGAAAACTTGAGGCGTGTTGCTGAAATTACGCAGGCCTCGAGCCTTTCAACACCTTTGACTGTCCTCTCCGAGGAGATGTCACAGACGCTTAGCGGATACGACCATGTGTGGGTGTCCGACTGGCTGCCTCAAAGGACAATCCAAGCGCATCCTGTACGTTCATCTCATCTAATTTGCACCCGCCTCTTACGACCACGCTCAGGCTATTGATCGGTGCATCATCCACGCTGGGCACACTATCGTACACGAGTGCATTCTCGCACGCGGCGTCTTCATGTACGTCGGCGGCGTCTTCGGCATCGCTCGAGCTTATAGTTGCGTCATAGGATTCTCTGGCCATGAGTAGAGGGCGACCAATCTGCCACGCTGTCCATCTCCCTGCGCACCTCGGCGTGGGATATGAGCTGCTCGAGATGCGGCATGGTGCGGACTTGGGGCCCATCTTCTACACGGGACAGTAGCCTAGCGAGACTGTTATAACACTCTCTCGAAGTTCCACGCCGTCCTTCGAGGCGCGTTTAGCACCGAGGGAGAAGGTAAGCGGGCAAGCCCGTGAACGGACGGGCGAGATGTTAGCGGGTGCGTGGCGAAAGAACGGCGTTGCGTAAACGGAGGCTGACACGTTTCTTGATGCATTGCCAGAGTATCCGTGTTCAGTAACATCAGCCTTTGCCACTATGGGATGCCTGGTGGTACCCCCCGACGTTCTCAGTAGGGAGTAGCATGACAGGTGCGAGACGGTACCCATTCAATGCGCTCCGGTGGAACTTTGGCCGCCGTGAGAGACACGATTGCAGACGACAGTGACTAACTCGAATACAACGAGTCTGAGTGACCGCGAGACTGTAGCACGATGCGGGTCCAGTGGCGTTGATATGCCTGTTAAAGACGGTTGGCAGGTGGAGTTGTAGCTCACTCGATTGATATGTGCGCATTCGAAACGAAGATGCATCGACGCGGGCCCCTTATGATATGGATTGCGTTGGGAGGTACTCGCATGCGGGGGCAGTATACATCGCGTCACACAAATACCAGCGCATATGGAGAAGGCAATACCGAGGCTCGTTACTTAGAACCGCCACAATGGGCGGACGTGATCGCTGATAGGAGGTATCGTCGACGAGACACAAGATGAATGAAAGGCCCGGGTAGCTCAGGTCCTACTATTTGGAGAATTGTCGCAAGCCCCTGGCATATCATGTTCAGCGAGAGCATTGGAGCCTTCTGACTTCCCTTGTGTGCTGGAGACGTCGAACATCTGACAAATGTACCACACCTCCGGATGCGTGATGATGTGGCGCATACGGCGGGCTCGCGTGCATTCGCATGATAGGATCGTATAAGCGACGTACTACGTGAGAACCTATGGCGTTACATCTGCACATTTATTATTTTGAGCACGATATATAATGTCTTATACCCGCGCAATATACAACCAGTCAGCGCAATATACAAAACGCGTGCGCGCAAAACACAAACGATCACCTCACTTTTCGCAGAACATGGCGGTTCCTGAGTATTTGCCATAAGAAAAGAATAGTCAAGGCAAGTGGACAGTGTAGGCGAGCCGAGGTCAGGGCTGCATCAAGGGCGATGACTCAAGGGCGTGGGATACGGGAACTTTGAACTTGGAAGGAGTTCTGAGACGCGCAGGTGCTTGACTGCAAAGTACGAGGCGCAGCAGGGTTTAGAGATCGATGGAATTATTGCACTCGAGCGGTGGTATGGAGACGTAGACTGTATTGGAATTGTTCTAGGTACAGGCTTGTAAACGCGACGCAGAGTGTATGAGGCCGGGCATTGAGACCCGGCCTAGCAGATGGATGCAAGCTGGTGAACTCGACAGCGAGTGCGCTGTATGGCATAGCGCATGTAGGACGGCTTGGACTGCATGGGGCGGTGATTCATACTACGTATCCTCGTTGCCACCTGCCTTGGGCGGAATGTACGTTTGCATTGTGGGCGCCTGCTTAGATGAAGTCCTAGCGTGAGCCGAATTCGGTGGGTGCCCACATGTACAAAGCCCAGAGTTTGCGGGTTGGGATGTGGTACATCGATGATGGCGAGCAAGAGGCTGGCCCGGGAGCTTGTAGAGAAAGAAGATGGCCTCGTTCGCAAGGTTGCGGCGCGGACACGAGCCCGTACCGGTAGTCGATTGCTTGCATGAGCTGCGGTGGCGAACCACACCCCTTCCTGAGAGATGGGCCGCGCACGAAGACTATGTCATGCTCGGTGGGAAGCGGCGTAATTTGCCTCGATGGCGATCATGAAGGTGGACGGGGACGAAGTCTCTAGGCTTTTGGGCAAGCCGCAGGCCAGTTGCTGAGCAGTATGGGGATAACACAGCCAGGGATGTGGAGTACGAGCCGGAAAGCAGCCCTGCGGGCCAGCCCAAGGATACAGACGGCCGATAGAGCGAGAAGACAGGTCACAACGAGATGAGGTGAGCGTAGTTGAAGGTGAACGACAGTGAGACTTGAGATCTTGAGAGTCGAATTCAAAGTTCCCACATGGCCCAACGGGCGCTTGCCGATCAGTGCACCGATTTCGCGGTCCTCTCCCGGAGATTAGATTAGATTACTACGGATTTCCATAACCGGTATCCATACTGGACTCCAGTCTTGACTCTCGAGGGCCAAGGACATACCGGGACCCCATGTGGTACCAGAACCATAGATTGTAGGACCGTTAGGCCATATGTCACCCATACTTGTTACCCTACCGGAGACTAGTAGTCCAGCTCTTGAAGTCCACTGGCACTGAGTAAGATCTCACGGCGGCGGGCCCAGTGATCTCCGACGAGCCTGAAAGCCGTACTATGCATCCAAGTCTTCTCGAAAAAATAGTGCACCGTGAGTGCCAGTGGATGAGCCAGGAATATTTTTCAGAGCGATCAGGCACTTATTGAACGCGACTATTGTATTTAGTGCGCTACAAACTCACATTCAATGTATATTGCGCGCGGTGACCGGAGATGTTTTGCGCGCGGTGCCACTTGATGTATTGCGCGCCGATTCAATATATTGTGCGCTAATTAATAAATGTGCAAATGGACCGCCATAGAGAACCTGAATAAAAATCATGCAAGGGAAGCGTGCATTTGAAGGAAACGGATAAGAGAGTAGGTTGGGCACGCGACAAATGGCATACAGAAGCCTTTTGACAGTATAGGAATGCCAGAGACAGTGAGCGTACCGGATAGATCGCGGTGGCGGTTCGCGCCGCTTCGTGCGACATCCCACTGGCAATACAGCTCCTGGTACGCCGAGGCCTATAAAAGGGGGTAATCTGCGGAGAAAGGCTGAGAGATGTTAGGGGAGGCACGCGATGGCACGCATCAGCGAATGCCACACTTCCGAGAAGCTCAGGCCTTACCGCTAGCAAGCTGATACCCCGTCTATAACGACGAGAGAGCCTTGCAAGGTGATGTATGCGATTGATTGCCCGCTTGCTGATGACAAGGAGTCTGCACGGTTCTCGGCGTGCGGACGGAACAGTGGAGGGATCCAACACAGACGACGGGGCTCCAAGTCAGGATAATTGATATGCCAAAACCAATCGTCCTCGTAGAAGGAAATGGCAGTCAAGGAGCGATCTGTATTTCTCGTGGGTCGAGGGTGCAGTTCTGACGGTATTGAGGTGCAGGTTTTGTCGGAGATGATAACTCGGCCATCGGGGGAGAAAGAGAGATGGCGGATAGCTCGCGTTTTCCTGACGCCGAGCCGGTGCTCTGGGACTGCGAGGGGTGGCGGAGAGCGAGGGACGGTGGGGTCGGGCGGGATGAGCTGGGTGAGGTCGTACAGGAACACCTCGCCTTCATAGTTGCCTGCGAGAGCGCGCGTGCAGTCCTCGGAGAATGCGACAGATGTGATTCCGCAGGAGTGGTGCTCGATCCAGACGACGTTTCCTGTTGTCGCGTCGTGCAGGCGCAGTGCGTGGTAGTAGCCACCGTCGTCCTCGACTGGCTGCCTAGAAGGGGGAGCCAGGAGGTCGGCGCCGGACGTGTCCTGTGGAGAGTCTTTTCGATAGGAAGCGGAGAGGATCCACCGCTCGTCAGAAGAAACAGCGAAGGTAGAGACCAGATCCCCATCACATTGGAAGACGATCCGGGAAGACGACTGTTGTCCCTTCTGCCCGATCGTACCCAGGCGGATCGTGTCATTGTCTGATGCGAACAGGACGTGCTGCTCGTCGCGCGTGAAGACGACACCGGTGACATGATCTGAGTGGCCGGCGAACGACCCGACGAGTTCTCCAGTGTCCGCCTTCCACACGCGCACGGCGTGATCCCACCCTGTGCAGGCAAAGAGTCTGCTTGTGGGAGACCAAGCGGCGGAGGGATTGAGGTCGCTGGGATGCTGGATGGTGCGCATACAACGGCCTGTAAAAGTCTTGTAGATCAGCACCTCGCTATAATACACTACAATGACGAGTTCCCTTGTCGGCGAGGTAGCGACTGCTTTCAAAGATGTTGGAGGGTTTGCCAGGCATTTTCGATCCTTAACCGACGAGCGCCCTGCTAGTTGCTCGAGTTTGTCTGCAATGGACGTGGTTCTGATCGCGTTCTGCTTCAGCTCCGAAGGCCACAGATGAATGTGCAACTGGCCGTCGGTAGTATGCGCGATGTGAACGCTGTCAGATGCAAAGGCGGCGGCCCTCGCGCCCACATTGCCCGCGCTCTTCACCCGCGCGCCTGTCGAGACGTCCCACAAAGTGATTGGAGAGCCCATGTATGCTGCAGCTAGAAGACCGCTTGGATAGAATGCGAGGAAGTTGACTTCACTTTCGCCTTGCAAGGATCGCACCCGCTGCCCGTCCGACTTTGTCCAGAGCACAATCTCGTCGTTCAAGAGGCCACACGCAACCAAACAGCTGTCTGGGGATACAGCCANCCCTGAGGACCACTGAGTCGTGCTCCAAAAGTTCGGATGGGCTCGATGGCGGTCTCCGTGTCCCATCCTATGCTCCGTGTGTCCCAGACTTTGCACGTCTTATCATGCGATCCAGAGAGCAGGTCACCATCCTGGGCGAAGACAACATTGTGCACGGCCGTCACCGTGCTGCAGCACCGTCATCTTCTCGGGCGAACTCATCCTCCACACCCTGACAGTCTTGTCATTAGAAGCAGAAGCTGCG
>JAPEVG010000568.1:0-17261 GCA_029747595.1 Trametes cubensis
AACCCCGCCTTTGTCGCTGCGGACCTGCTCTCTCAAGCAGAACACGGGGTGGATTCGCAAGTCGTCCTGGTGACCGTCGGCCTCTCGGACGAGCGGATCGCAGCGATCGAAGCGGAGGTCGACGCGCAGGCCCGCGCGCTGCCCCGCGTCGACATCATGCGCCAGTCCATCCCGAAGAGCATCATCGTCAAGACGTGCGGCGTCGCGGAGGCCATTGCGTTCTCCAACGACTACGCGCCGGAGCACCTGATCCTCCACCTCGAGAACGCGGCCGAGGCGGTCGCTGCGGTAGAGAACGCAGGGAGCGTCTTCGTCGGACCTTACTCCCCGGAGAGGTACGTGCCTGTAATTTCTGCAGGCGTGCATGGGTTGCGTGGCGGTACGTGCAGTGGCTCATTCCGTTATCGTTGCAGCTGCGGCGACTACGCCTCCGGGACAAACCACACGCTGCCCACGAACGGGTACGCGCGGCAGTTCAGCGGCGTCAACACGCTCTCCTTCCAAAAGCACATCACTTCGCAGCAGGTCACTGCAGACGGCCTGAAGGGCCTCGGGCCCGTAGTCGCCACTCTGGCAGACTGCGAAGGCCTCGGCGCTCACGCAAACGCTGTCCGCATCCGCCTGCGGGCTCTCGCGCAGTCTTGAGCTTCGCTGCTTGGCTTACGCTTACACTTGTGTTGTACGAGGGAAACACGCGAGAGAGAAGATTTGTAAAAGGAAATATGTAGAGTAGCAGTGCAGTGATAGCAGCGTGACCAGTAATATAAAGTCTAGGAGCCCTCAGACACGGGAGGACGTGGATATCATCACCCTCGCTCGCCCGCCCAACGCTACAGCCCGGTATCTATGTATAGCAGAGCATAGCATGCGACACTCAGTTGCTCCGGTAGAGAGCGCGCTTCGCAGCCTTGACGATCACACCAGTGTCGGGGAAGGTGAGGTTCTCGAGGTTGACGGCATACTGCGTAGGTGCGTGTCAGCCGCCGGACATAATAATCATGCGTAAGCACTNAGACTCACGGGAGTGGGGACGTCGGCGCCAGTGACACGCTCGACGGGCGCGTCGAGGTAGTCGAACGCCTCGCTCTCGACGATCTGGGCGCAGATTTCACTGCCAACACCGAACGCGGGGAAACCGCCCTCAGCAACGACAAGCCTGATAACCGCATGTTAGCACGAAACGCAGTCAAGGTATGGACAGTGAACGTACCTGTTGGTTTTCTTGACCGACTTCTTAATCGTCTCAATGTCCAGAGGGCGGATGCTGCGCAGGTTGATGACCTCCGCCTTGATGCCCTCCTTCGCGAGCTCCTCAGCAGCCTCCACGCTGTGGCCGACCATCTTGCTGTGCGCGACGATGGTGACATCGCTTCCCTCACGCTCAACCTTCGCCTTGCCGATGGGGAGGAGGAAGCTGTCCGACATCGCCTCCGACGACATGGGGAAGGTGACACCGTACATCAGCTCGTTCTCCAAGAAGACGACGGGGTTGGGGTCCCGGATCGCAGCCTAGTACGGGCGTCAGTTTGCACTCAATATTGGACAAGGGCGCCTGTATGATCGCTTACCTTGAGAAGGCCCTTGCAGTCCTCCGAGTTCCAAGGGCTAACAACCTTGAGACCAGGGATCTGACCGTACCATGAGGCGTAGTCTTGTGAGTGCTGCGCCGCGACACCGGCAGCAGCACCGTTGGGACCACGGAACACAATAGGGCAAGGGAGGACACCGCCAGACATGTAGTGGGTCTTGCCGGCGGAGTTGACGATCTGGTCAATGGCCTGCATCGCGAAGTTGAAAGTCATGAACTCGCAACTATCGTCATGTTAGTACGTAGCACAACTAGACGAAACAAGGTTTGACTTACATTGGTCGAAGACCAGCAAAAGCGGCACCAATAGCGAGACCAGCGAAACCCATCTCCGTAATGGGCGTGTCAACTACACGCTTCTCGCCAAACTTGTCCAGGAGACCCTTGGTGACCTACATACACAAAGGCATGAGGACTATATTGCACAAAGTAGATGCCTACGGTGTGACGCACCTTGTATGCACCATTGTACCGGGCAACCTCCTCACCGATGATGAAAACGTTTTCGTCACGCAGCATCTCCTCCTCCATCGCAGCATTGAGTGCTTCACGCACGGTCATCTAGAATAGAAGATGTTGGTCGGCCTGTAGACGGAAAGGCGGACCTTGGCATGAGGTGACGCACCGTATGCTCGCTCTGCGAAGCATATCCGCGGGCAAGGCGCGCGCTGATCGACCATGCAGACCGTGCAGACCGCGCACGAGCGACAGAGGGAGCAAGACGAGCGAAGGCGAGACGCGAGGCCATTAGTTTTGGAGGAAGAGAGGGCGGAGGGAGGAGGGAGACGTGGACGGTGACGGTGAGGAGAGATGCCCAATTTTTGGGATGAGGGAGTGGTGAGGTGGCTCGGACGCGCTCGGGACGGGCAGAATTTGTGAAGCGCCCCCCAAACACTCTCAAATCAAGGACGTCGTCCCACCTTCGTCCTCTTACGACCTCCCTCGCCGTTCCCCACAGCACCCTCGCAGTCGTCGACGTCGTCCAGCATGGCCACAAGACCCGTAGTCGTTTTGACTGGAGCTTCCAAGTGCATCACGCGCTAGCCTGTTTCCGACTCAATTCCAGCCACTGACATTCCGACGCAGAGGCCTCGGGCTCGCGGTAGCCAAGATTCTGCTTGAGAGCTTCAACGCAAACGTTATCGCGTTGTCTCGCACAAAGACACCAGAGCTTCGTTCTCTCTCCGACGCCCACACGGACTCATTGCTCACTCTCGAGTGCGATGTGTGAGTCTCTTGTGCTCTTGCTGTCTACCTTCTGTCCTCAGTGTCGATGTAACAAGTACCGATGCCGCTGCTGTGCGCACATCTGTAACGCGCGGCCTCGAGAAATACAAGCGAATTGATGGCCTGATCCTGAATGCTGGTGTGCTTGAGCCGTTGGGGAAGATCGCCTCAGAGGAAATCACGCTCGACCAGTGGAAGCAGCACTTCGATGTCAATTTCTTCTCTCTCGTCACGGCGCTGCGAGCGACGCTGCCAGAGCTGCGCAAGAGTCCGCTTGGCGGGCGCGTGGTGTTCGTGAGCTCCGGCGCCGCAACAGGGAACACGCCATCCTGGGGTCCATACAACGCTGGTAAAGCGGCTATGAACAGCTTATGCAGGTTGGTGGCGCTTGACAACTATACTTGGACATGTCAACTCACTCCTGCGAAGGACGCTTGCCCAGGAAGAGCCTAACGTAACATCCGTCGCACTGCGCCCTGGTATGGTCGACACACCCGTGAGTGACTGCGACGCAGTGAATGGAGGCCCATATTGATACATTGCATGCTATAGATGCAGGGTCTTCTACGTGCCAAGGGCCCGTCCACTATGGACGCAGAGGTACTCAAGAGGTTCACGAGCGCGTACGAGAAAGGCGAGCTGGTGAAGCCCGAAGATACTGGGCACGTAATTGCGGCGCTGTCCCTGAAGGCACCTCCGTCGCTTAGTGGCCAATTCGTTAGCTGGAACGGAGACGAGTGCAAGGAGTTTAGGAGAGCTTGATGGAGAACGATAGAAGAAAGTTTGGCCGCGGCTGTACATAGCAAGCCCGCGGGCCTGGAAGTCGAAATGTACGAATATGAAGCTCTGGGACATCTACCCATTGTTGCCTTGCATACTTTGCAGCGTATTGCACTCCTCTTCCAGTCGTATTTCGTACCGACTAACATTGACAGCAAATAGCTTCTATAGCAGCTTGTAGCATCGCTTGACGTCCTGTCAACTGCCAGCGCCACGCGCCTCGGTCGGTACATAAGAACGCAAAGCTCTCGGCGTCCTCCTCTCATCCGACCTTTCTTCATGGTAAGCAGCTGCCTCAGTCGGTGCATACGCACACTGACATCCCTGCAGGATCGCATAGACGTCCATCACCACATATTCCCTGCGTCGATCGGCAAGGCGGGTCTCAGTGAGAAGGTCGGATGGCGCACCCCCTCGGAGAACCTCCCATGGACTCCGGAGATTAGCCTCAAGGCGATGTCGGAGCTAGGTGTAAAGACCGCGATCCTATCTTTGCCCGCCGGGCTTCCTCCTGGTCCCGTTGGCCCAGAGAGCAGGGCAGCCGCACGGCACTTCAATGAATATGCGGCGCAGATATGTGCCGACTATCCTGAGCGATTCGCNTTTTTTCGCTTGCTTACCGAATCTCTTAGACGAGTCAGGTATGTACAGAGAACAGTTGCGGACATAATCATTGCAAAGCGAGCTCCTCCAGGTGCTCTCGCAGAAATCAGTTATGCGCTTGATATTCTCAAGGCGCGGGGAATTGCTATGTCCTCATCATACGGTGAAGCTCTTGACGCAAGTAAGTCTCCCTCAGCAGTGTCCATGATCTAGTGTAATAGTGACATAGTCCTTAAGAGTATATAGGCGATGACAAGTTCGACCCCGTATGGGAGGAGTTGAATAGAAGGGCCGCCGTCGTCTTCCTCCACGGCAACCAAACACCCTCGTCGACGCCATACCCCCATCCATTCTTAGGCATACCAGTTACCGAGGTATATCTGAGAGGGATTCGTTTCACATTAGCGTGATGTTGAATGGTCGTATCAACCCGCAGGTCCCTAACGAGACGTTCAAAGCTGCAGCACACCTCGTCGTCGCAGGGAAGAAGCGTAGATGGCCAGATGTGAAGATCATTCTCGCACACCTTGGCGGAAGCACCCCTTTCCTGGCCCCTCGTATTGCCGTTCTATCCAAACATATGGGTTGCCCTCTCTCGCACGATGAGATCATGGAAGACTTCAAGACCTTCTACTTCGACCTGTCGTTGAGCAGCCACGAGACGACACTCACGGCTATGCGGGCGTTTGTAGACGATAGTCGTTTGTTATTTGGAACAGACTTCCCAGGTGAGTCTCGGGCATGTCTGTGCAATCAAGGGCTACTGACTTCTCCGAGCAGCTGTGAGCACCGAAATGGTCCAGTGGTACACCAAAAATGCGGACGCGTTCTACGCCGGAGACCAGGATAGTTATGAGAAGGTCATGTACAAAAACGCTCGAACCCTGTTGTCTGTTTGACTGTACGCCGTATTTTCCTCACCTGTATGGTCCGAGGTAGCCTCTGGTAGCCCCGTGCTTCGTTTCAACATAAGCCCTGTAGAACACGCAGCGCGGGAGAGTCGATGTACCATCAGCATCACTTCTCAGCCAACCTTCTCAGCCAACATCACCGGTCTGTACTGCACCAACACGCTGGGACACTCCTTTCCGGAGGAGAACTTTCCCTGGAGTCAGGACAGGAGCATCACCGCCATGGACGAGCTAGGCATCCAAATAGACTTATTGTCGCTACCAGATGGCCGGCCAGGGGCCATTCCTTGCGACTGTGAAACCGCACAGGTATGCTCGGGCTCTTTGCTTGTTTGCCGGACCTGCGGGAGACTCAAGGTCGGGCTGCGAGACGGATGTCGGAAAAACGACGAGATCCTGCTGCGGCTGAGCACTTGTACGGCTAGCTACCCTGAAGGAACTTGCAGAGGTCTTCGACGAACTGCACGCCGACNTANGTCGGCGTCCCCATGTCTTCGCCCTACGGACCTCCGGTGAGAAGCCAGACGCAAGTACATGTCCGGCTTCACGGAATTCGCAGCTCGGGCACTCAAGACGTGAGCGGCGCGCCGGGCACAGTACATAGGGGACGACGCGTTTGAGCCTATCTGGGCGGAGCTCGACCGGCGAGAAGAGGTCGTGTTCCTGCATGGCGCGCAGACGGGGACTCCATCCTCGACGTCTCGCCTGCATCCCTTCCTCAGGATGCACGACGTCACTGAAGGTCCGTCAACCTTGGTAAAGGCGCTCATCGAGTGTGCTGCCATTAACGTGCGCCACCCTCAAACGTCGTACGTCGAGTACACAACGAGATGTGCAAGGTCATCGAATACTCCTGCACGCTGGTGGAAGCACTATATGGCTCGCGCCGTGCGTCGCTATTCTGTAGCCATACGTGGGACGTGCGTTAATGCTCAAGGTGATCACTGTGGTCTTCGAGACGTTCCACTTCGTCACGAGTGCACATATTGATTGGGACCGACTACCTGGCGAGCGCCACGCACCTTGGCATATTCGCGCGCCGACGCCCTCTTGCCACAGCGTTCTCGTGAAGTAGTACAGTATCTCGGCGAGCTATAGAAAATTTATGCAGACAAACCTAATAGCCTAGATGACATCACGGGATTCAATGCGGCGATTCCATTGAAGTCTCCTGGGTTCGAACGCTCTTCGAACTTGAATGCACCGTGTTCTATACTGTATATTGCGGTCTAAGCAATCCAATGCATCTGCACACATACATAGATATTTGATAGCACGAAGAGTCTTCACAAAACCAATGTCAGGACGTGTCGCAAGGGTATGGCAGCATTAGATGGTGTATTAGGGTATGCCTACGTAGCGTCGAGTGAGGCAGAAGTAGTGTTATTCTCGCAGCCACTTGAGGATCTCGTTGTGGCCTGGGGAGCTGGAGAGGAGGGCTTGGCCGTGGTGGCCGTCTGGGTCGAACCAAAGCCCTTTGCGGATGCCGTGCGAGGTGAGATAGCGCCTTACACGCTGGAAGACGGAGTCGAACGTGAATCAGCAGTCGTATATGGTAGTGAGGTCCTTGTAGACTCACTGTCGCATCGATAATTGAATCCTTCCCGCCTAGGAAGAACATGGTTTTCCGGGGATCCCGCGCGTCCGGGATCTCTTCGTACCACAGACAGTTGGCAGACCAGTCGAAGTGTCTCTGGAGGAAGTTGGCGACGCCAAGTTCCGTGCCTACAAAGTACTTGATGACAAGGTCCAATCCCTGGGAAGAGGATCATCAGCTGTTGGCTAAAGCTGGGACTGTCGGAGATTCAAGACATACGTTTACACAAGGCCGGTAGATGAAGTTGTAGCAGAGGTCTAGTAGGTACGCAAAGCATGAGTCCGAAGGCGTGAGTTCGGAGGATGTAATGAATACGCACCTCCTTCCCATGAGCAGAATGTCACAGGATCGACAAAGCATGAACGGTTGATCATGTTGGGGTGCGTCTTCAGCATCCACGCATGTCCAAATGAACCACTGCAGAGCAATCATAAGCCGCGTCCAAGACTAGAACACTAGGCAACTCTTACTTGGAGTGGCTTAGCATCGTCACGCCCTTGGAAACCTTCATTTTTTCCTTGGTGCGCTCAGTGGGTATCTTGTCCTCTGCATCTGATGAATCCGACGACGGCTCCTTCAAGTCAGCCCACCCAAGCTCGACTAACAGACCCGCAAGGCAAGCCGTCATCTCCTTCCGTCCCATGGGTTTCAAGAAACGCGAATGTAGGATCTCCTGGCTGACGTGGGGGAGAAGCGGCACGAGGACAGGGTGGTCGGGAAGCGCGACAAACATATGCTCGATGAAGCGGCGGTACTGCGCCAAGCCTAGTCCGAGCCCGTGCATGAACACGATGGGACGCGGGCCAGTGTGAGCGTTCCATGTGGGCGGGACGCGAAGGACATATCTACAGATGTGTAAACGTTAGTGAAGAAGTTATAGGGCTAACATGATACGTACTCCAAGTCTTTGTACACGCCGATCTTGACGTTCCACTTCGTCCTCAGTTTGCGGCGGAGTATCGTGTTACTCAGCGCCACACCTGCGTACCATATCAATGGCCTCCATGCAACGTTGACAGGATCTAACGTGAGGAGCAGAGGAGCGGCGTTAGGGTTGGACCCTTCCGGAATCTTTGCACCCGCCCGGTCCTCGAGCAACTGGATGACTTCGTGGAGGACTTTCCGATGAGTCTCGGACACCTTGTCAATGCCAGGGAAGGGTGCATTGAAAATAGACCAATACAGCCAAGAATACATCTCATGGCGGCGGATGGTCGACCATGGCACCTTGTTGAACCTTGTGTGAATGTAGGTGAGGCACTTCACAGAGAGCATACTAATGGGGGCAAGACGTACCATGTTCTCAAATAGTTCCGAAAGTCGACGGCACGGGGATCGTGGTAGTCGAGTGCCACGAGTGCCTCAGCTGGGCTACCCGGCCTGTCAACGTCCAGCGTTTCCTCATCGAACCCCTCCTCTGGCAAAGACGCGAGGCCCGCTTGAAGGACGCGCTTGAAGACAGCCTGGAGCTCGTGGAGGTTCCCGGGGCCATTGGGGCTTGGACCAGAGATGTAGGAGGCGAGGTTGTAGTGATACACGCTAAAGAACACCTGTGGGATAACAGGGTTATTGAAACTGAACGAATGGAAGCGAGACCGAGGTCACTGGGTCTGACCTCAGAGAGTGCGAGCGCGAAAAGGCACCAGCCTCTCCACGCGAAGGTCCAGATGAGGCCATAGTGCAACGTGTAGACGACGAAGGCCCAGGAGAGGGGAACTATGGACCAGATGGGAAGCACGCCGACCACAAGCACGAGATAGAAGGACAGATCGCGTCTGGGTGGGGAGTGCAGTTTCTCAGCAAGGTCTGCGACGAGTTTCTGTTCCTTGCTGGACATGGTGCAGGTCGATGCCCAGGCGTCGGGGAGCGTCAGAGGTCGTATGCGTCGTCGTGAAAAGAGTGGATGGGCCGTGACGAGACGAGGGCCCGAGGGTGGGAGGTGGTCTTTGACCGTCGTCGCCGAAGCTGTTCAAACCGCACGGCTGACATCTTTGTCGTGCGAGGTCGAGAGATTCGCATCACCGTCGCATGCGAGGCTGAGTTGATTCACATGCCATCCAAATATATGGGCTCATTTCAGGGCTGTTGCCGCGCGCGAGTGAGAAAAGGACGCGAGTATATTCTGAGCGCAGTACACAGCCTACTGCGTATATAACCATCCATCCACCGTCGTCGAGCGCAACGATGCACATGGTCGAATGTCAAGAACATACGGAAATGAGCGGTCGGGCGGGGACGGCGGGAGCCACGCGAGCGAGTGATAGCCATGTGGGCGGACGATGACGCTGTTGGCATTGGCACGGACTCTCCCGTCTTTCGGCCGATATCTCGTTTTCTTCCACCTCGTCCACCCTCCGCCGCCTTTCCTACTCTCTCTCTATCCTTCACCTCTCTCCCGGTGTTGTACGCCATGCTTCGCAGTGCTCTCGCCTCCGCTGCTCGTCCCGTCCTCAACGCCGTACGTGCCTTTCATTTCAGACCGAGCACAGCATGCAAATGTTTTTCTTGCAGAGGACTGCCACCACCCTCTCCGCGGGCTTCCCCCGTGTCACCCAGAGGGTATGTCGTGTCAATCAACCTCTCTATGGTCCGCGTTGTAACTGAGTGTCCTGCGCATAGCTGCCCACCAAGTACGGTGGTGTCTACACCGTATGTGCAATCATAGCGCGTGAAGAATGCACACCTTACCCGTCCATCCCCAGGTCACCCTCATCCCCGGAGACGGTATTGGTAACGAGATTACGGACTCCGTCAAGGAGATCTTCGAGTATGTCAACGNCCCCCATTGAGTGGGAGCAGTACAATGTCTCTGGAATGTCCTCCGAGGGCGAGGAGCTCTTCAAGCAGGCTATGGAGAGCTTGAGGCGCAACCGGGTCGGTCTTAAGGGTACGCTTTCGTCTGCTGCTCTGCGAATTACGTCAATCCACTCATTCTATCGCAGGCATTCTCTTCACCCCCATTTCCCAGTCTGGTCACATCTCGTGGAATGTTGCCATGCGTCAGCAGCTTGACATCTACGCGTCTGTTGTTCTCTGCAAGTCCCTTCCCGGTTTCCCCACCCGCCACAACAACGTGGACTTCGCCATCATCCGTGAGAACACGGAGGGTGAGTACTCTGGCCTCGAGCACCAGAGCTACCCCGGCGTGGTAGAGAGCTTGAAGGTTTCTACCCGCGCGAAGGCTGAGCGCATCTGCCGCTTTGCTTTCGACTTCGCCCTCAAGAACAACCGCAAGGTAAGCTGCCTCAATCTAGGAAGATTGAACGTCATACAAACCCTACACCAATGACAGAAAGTCACCTGCGTGCACAAGGCGAACATCATGAAGCTCGGTGATGGTCTCTTCCTCAACACCTTCCGTCGGGTGGCTGAGGATTACAAGACCACTGGTATTGAGTTCAATGACATGATCGTCGACAACACGTGGGTTCCTCAATATATGCTATGATTATCGATGGCCGCTCACCAAACCCTGACGGAATATAGTTCCATGCAGCTGGTTGCTCGCCCCTCCCAGTTTGATGTGATGGTCATGCCTAACTTGTATGGTGCTATCGTCTCTAACATTGGCGCTGCACTTGTTGGTGGACCTGGTATCGTCCCTGGCTGCAACGTTGGCAGGGTCAGTATTCCACGCGCCGATCACCAGTTTAAAAACACTCACATTGTCGTACCCTGCAGGAGTACGCACTCTTCGAGCCTGGTTGTCGCCACGTCGCCAAGGACATCATGGGCACCAACCGTGCTAACCCTGCTGCCATGATCCTGAGTGCAACCATGATGCTCAGGCACCTTGGGTGCGTACTGTATTAACACCATCTACTGGTCGGTACACTGAAATGTGGCAAATAGTCTCGACCATCTCGCGAACAGCATCGCTAGCGCGACCTTCGACGTCATCAATGCCGGCAAGGTCCGCACCGCGGATATGGGCGGTACGTACTATTCATCTTCCCTCCGAACTCGTGACCTCATCTGCGCTCCTTCGTAGGTTCGGCGACGACCTCTGAGTTCACCGCTGCCGTTATCAAAAACCTCAGCTGAGCGTTCCATGACATAGAGGACTATAGCTAGAGGCTGTGAACAAAACGGGAGCGCCGAGCGTGAGGAACTACCCCCGTTTGGTCTGCTAATGTAGATGTAGTGTACATGTCGGCCTAACGTATCATGACTCGCCTCCTAGAGTGCTGTTCATGGACTTTTCTGCGAATGACCAGCGTGTTTATGGTATCGTGCTGAGGTCGAATTCATCGAAAAGTGCGTCGTCGTCCAATGCGGCATCGTACTCATCTCGGGTGGGAGGCTCTAGTTTGAGCTTCTTACCAGACGAGTCCTCTGAACGTGAGGTATCTTCTCCGAGGACTCCTGTCTCTTCTGGAGGTTCGATTTTGACCAGCTGGTCTACGTTTGAGGGTGTTGCCTTGGCAGGGGTGGGATCTTCGTCGTGTGGCTTGCGTAGCCCGAGGATAGCGGAACAGCGGACTTCGCCTCTTTGACCCCACCCCTCAGACGCAGGCCGGAACTCGGCATACAGAGCGAAACCTTTATCGTTGAGCTCCGAAGGGGAGTAGCTCGCGGCAAGCAGGCGCAGCGCACCCACGATGTGTGGCGTCGTCTGCCGTAATGCACGACTAATGTACGAAAACGCCGATGTGGGGGCGACCGGTGCTCCAGAGGAGAGCGCACGCCACTGCGACGTTGCGGTCTGGTAGAGCGGTCTAGCGACAAAAGGGGAGAGGGACACGTCAGTCAGGTCAATTTGAGTGAGTGCCGGCCGCAATTCATGGGAGACGTACATCCTATTCGGATCGATTGAGCCAAAGCACCGTCGCGTCGAGGCAGTGGCGTCGACATTCCCCAGCCAAGCCAAAACAGCAGCACCCTGTGTGAGCTCCTTTCCGCCAATTAAAGTGAGCAGGAGAGGATGCACTTACCGCCTACCCATGAGCTGTACGTACGGCTGTGAGCCGGTGCGGCTGGCTTCCATGCCCCGCCCCTCGCCGTCCCGGTAGATGCCCAGCGAGACACCCTTGCTCACTGCGTTCATCTCCGTATACACAGAAGCTGAAAGAGGACCGAGTGCTCGGTGAGCGTCCTATGCAATATACACTGCGCGCAGGGTCGAGCACGCACAGCCCTGCACCGGTCAGGCCGTCCGTTGCTCACCCCTCGCCAAGCTAGGAGGGGAACAAGGAGGGACGCTGTGAACGTACCGATGCTGAGGGCTTCTTCACGCTTGAAACCCAGCCGCTCCGCGACCACAAACGCCCATGCCATCATTATGGGGGCACGGTTGACGACAGTGTACTTTGTCTTAATGACCTACAAGCACGCACGCGTCGTACACGCACGGTGGCCCTGTTCAGCAATTATTCCTGTATGATGGCGCCCATAGTACGTGGAGCGAGCGTTTGGCGCACGCTTCACGTACGCCGGACCGCTGTAATTAGGCCGGGGAAATAGGAACTCACCTCCTCGTCGAGAACCTCATTAAACTCTAGACTGCCGTACCCATCGCCGTCCTCGGACGGCTTACTTGGCAGCAGCTCGTTGAGGTCATCATCTCTCTTGCGTTTCCGCTGGGGCCTGGCCTACAGACGGAGATGGATGCCCCAATCCGTGAATATGAATTATGTAACGGTGCAATCAGATAGCATGAGCTTACGTCGTCCTTGGACGAGCCTGCCTTCGCCGCGGAGGTGGACGAGGAGGCGCTGTTCCTCGAGGCATTGCTCCCGGCAGCTTTGCCGGTTGACTTCGCCTTGTATCCTGCCTTGCGTACGGCGGCGAGTACCTGCTTGCGAAGGTCCTTCTCGGCGACGCCGGCAGACTCGAGCGAGAAATCGGTTAGCATGCTCAATTGCTCCGCTGTGCTGTGTGTTTTATATCTGTGACATATACATGAGCTTCGTCACGTAAAGTTTGGAGTCGCCCCTACCCACATTTTGCCCGCGACGGCCATAGCCTTTGTTGGTGCGATATTATTGCTTGTCAGTATCTTAAGGAAACTTGGCAGCGGGATCTTCGTAGATTGTGTATCGGACATTGTTGCGCTTGTATTGCAGACCAAGTTCGTCTCCGTTGGCAACACAGGATTCCCTCGCGTGTCTTCTGTACGCTCCGAGCGAATGCACACTGTACGAGTCTAACGATATCCACACTGCGGTGGTAGTAGTAGTACTAACACCGTGGAGACGCCGCTGACGAAGATCCAAGATACGGGCGCTAGATGTAGCCGTGATTTGCCGAGGCCAAGAAAGGCAAGAGGCACCTCATCCTGACGGGCACAGGCTTTCGAGCCTGTCCACTCACGCTTGGCTCGCACCTCATCTTCGTCCTCACCTTACCTGGCTGTGGTCTTTGTATCATGATCAATTATATGCTGCTAGTCTCCCGACAAGGTACCTCAACCTATGGATGAATGCGCGAAATCCTTGTCTTGACTGAACGGTGTAGGGAAGGTCCGTCTGGCCAAATGGTATATCACGATGTCGCAGAAGGCGAAGGCGAAGATCGTCAAGGATGTCACACAGCTCGTTCTTGCGCGCAGGACGCGCATGTGTAACTTCTTGGAATACAAAGGTGCGTGTGTCCACAGATCAAGGCGTATTGGACGGCTGTGTGCTCAGCCTTGGGGCAGATACCAAGGTTGTATACCGGCGATACGCGTCTCTATTCTTCGTCTGCGGAATCAGCCAGGGGGACAACGAGCTGGTCGTTCTGGAGGTGATACACAGATACGTCGAGGTGCTGGACAGATACTTCGGAAATGTGAGTAACTTCTCTATGTTCGTCCCAAGGAGCCTCGACTGAATTGCAACGACAGGTGTGCGAGCTTGATTTGTACGCACCGCAGTTTCCCTTCAAATCTATGAATTCATGATTGACCATGTGCCCTATACGTCAGGATCTTCAACTTCCAGAAGGCATATGCTGTGAGCAGCTTCCTCCTATCTCATTCGTAACCTACCTGATCGGTGCGTGCAGATCCTTGACGAGCTCATCATTGCGGGCGAGCTTCAAGAATCATCCAAGAAGTCGGTGCTGCGAGTGGTCACCCAAGCAGATGGCATCGAGGAGCAGGAGAACAGCGAAGACACCATGGCGCGACTCGGCAGTCTTGGTTCACGAGGGCCGTGATTCCCCCCCCGTTGAGTCTGATCACCCTTGTACTGGTACGGTTCGTATATATGGATTTCCCGGACAGCAAACATTGCTCTCGTTACAGCTGCCTAGAATTGCGAGTGGCAGTCTCTAGATTGATGTGCTTGATAGCTTTTCGTGCATTCGCGAGGCTGATACACTTGTCAGGTGGGCAAGAGCTCTTCGCATTATGCGCAGTATACAACACGAGCTCCATAGGGCGTTCTGATACGGATCGCTTGAGCTCTCGGACCGTATTGTGATGTGGTCCTGTGGAATCATTTGCGCGGCCCACTCGTTCGGTGTACGAGCGCTTATGATCCAGATGGTGGAGCCGCTGAGCATGCCGCTGTTTGGTCGTCTTGTTGTTTGTCTGCAGCAGACCCAGCAAATCCGAAGACTGATGACCTTGACGGCTAGTTGTCTGTGGCAGCCTTCGGTCTATTGTGGACACCACAATCCAAGGTACGTCTTTACAAACCGAATTTCCTTGTGCGACCAACACTTGTGCCCAGATGTGCGGGCTTCTCGAGCTCACGATGGACCTCTGTGCGAGAAATCAGTATTGTCCATGATACACTAGGTCGTTCGATTTGAGGCTTACCCGTCGGTGACCCATACCCCTGCATTCCCTTGGAAGAACTGGGAGAATCAGACATGGTAGGAGCCTGTATCAACGCTTACCAGAGAGCGGATAGATCAACGCCAGGCTTGAGTGCTCTGTTATCATCCGCGACACTCGGCGGAGCATTCTACGGAGCATATGCCTTCCCTTCCATCATCGACAGGCACGGGCGATTGCTGTTGGTTGCGCCGTGCAGCCGCGAGTTCGTTGACCCGCGCGGGGGCGGCGTCGAGTGCGCCCGTCCGTATTCGTAACGAATACGGTGCATGATTGCCAAGCACCATCACACCGGGTGTATTTGTGCGAGCCCAATTTCGTTATTATTCATGTAGCCTCTGTAGGACTTCGAATGTAGGACAGGTACGTCAATAACAGTGATTATATGGTCAAAACTGCAGACTTAAGTGCGCCGGCGGTTGCAGTCACGATGCCCACGCGGGATGCTCGAGACCGACAACTTTTTGAAGACGTGTTGATGACAAATACTTGGTAGATCACGTCCGAAAACGCGGTTGGATAGCCAACGGCCGGGAAGATGGCGCGGTTCGCGGCCTGTCATCGGCCATAGCTGCCGAAGAGCCAACACTATATTCAGAGTCATGCCCTTTGATCTTCCCGGAGACCAGGAAGCTCCATGTTTTCGACATTCAATCCTCGGATGCACAAGCTCTACGGCCAATCTCATCACGCGCAACGCGGCCATGACTTCATTTATAAGCAACGCAACACGACCGCAACCCTTATCACCCATCTCCCCCGCCGACCTCTTGCATTTGGTCGAAGGGCCGTGTAGGGCCCGTCTTACCGCTGTGTATCTTGTCTTTGATCAGCTATGGCCGTACGCAGTGCTCTTGTAACTTCCTCCGACAGTGCTCGATTGCGACCCATCGCTCTCATCCCAGGCGTCCAACCCGCAGTACCAGAATTCTTCCGTGCACGATTCGATATCCTCCATCTTCAACCCAGGCTTTGTTGTCGACGGCCTCCTCCCTGACCTCGAGATCGTATCGCCAGATGGCGTGCACTTCTACGTCCACACACGTCGACTTCTAGCGTCATCATCGAATATCTTCGGTGGTCAGTTAGCCCAGCCCAGGCATCCGGTCTACCTTCCGGAATCGTCTGCGATCCTCAGCATCATCTTCCATGCGATATACGGTATGTCTATCCTGCCTAACCCCCCGCCGCTCCAGGTCGCCGAAGCGGCGCTGGACGCCCTGATAAAGTATGGCCTATCGATCGCACAGCTCGCGGCGCCGGCTCGTCCCCTGTACGAGCTCGTCCGATCCTACGCACCCTACTACCCGATCGAGGCCTATGCACTCTCCGCTCACTACCGCCTCGAAGATCTCGCTGTGACCATTTCCGCGCATGTCCTCGCCTACGATGTCACGCGCCTGTCGGACGAGCTCACCGTCAAGATGGGCCCGGTATATTTTGCCAGACTCGTCAACTTGCAGCGGTCACGTATAATCGCCTTGCGAAACATCGTCCTCCGACCGCCGGTGATGCACCCCGCTACGCCTACCTGCAATACAGACAACCAGAGGGAGCTCAGCCGCGCATGGGCCTTCGCCAATGCCGAGATCGTCTGGAATGTCTTACCTAGTGAGCATTTGATCACGCATGACTACTGCAGCCCCACCGCTTTCGCAACACCACAAAATCTAACGACAGGGCATAGACATCTCGACGTATGCGCTGGAATCGGCATTCCTGCAGTCCGCCACGTCCGTTAGCTGCCCTGATTGTCAGGTCATGCTTCGCGCTCGAATACAAGAGGTGAAAACAGAATGGTCCTCGGTGAAGGTGCGATCACTTCGCGCACAGTTCTGAGCGCGAAAACGATACATGTGATTTTCCTCAGACGACCGTATGACTGTTCTGCCGGCGAGGGGTATTTGGACCGTTGTGACTATTAGGCAAGGCTGGCTCTGGCATATACAGGTAGGTGCCAATTCGTCCCCCTCTCCCAAAACTACGACGCTCAGGTAACCCTACAGGTTACTTAACCACGGTCCACCAGTGACATCGCTTCTTAGTCATTGCTCGCCATTTATCACGGTCGATCCCAGATCGGTCGGTTTGTGTACGTATGTGTATGCTAGTTTGAGCATCGCTCCACTCGCAATTCCACATCGTTCATCCACATAGTTTGGGGGGCTTTGAACCTGCCCGACTTAGGACTGGCGAGAAACGCAGAATAACGCGTGATCGGTTCCACAATCCAACGCAGTGTTCGTAAATCCCGATCCTACCAGCCGCTTACCTGTTCGTACTATCGCGCGCAATCACGCTTACTCTATGTCGAGGGCTTGCCTCGAGAACATGGCCGATGCCGCCTCTCAACGCCACGCGCCTTCGATACCACAATGCGAGGGTATAGATACAATGCTGCCAGATGCGTGTGCTACGATGCATTACGTGGCACTCGATGCTGAGGCTGGGGCGGCTGGTGGCTTGGGCTTGGGTTTGGGGCCGTTTAGGACGTGCCACCGCACGAGATCGAGGGTGGCGATCGAGTCTTCGACAGAGCTGTGCCCGGCAGCACCCGCGGCCTGGATAGTCTGTCCTAGAAACTCCTTCGCGCTAGAAGCTTCGCGTCAGCAGCTGCTTCCCCTCCTCGAGAGAACTCGATCGTCTAATCTACGAGTCTACAAGTCCCCTAATCACGAGACGCGAGACACGAGACACGAAACACGAGACACTCACAGAGCTCGCAGGGCGCGCTTGTACGGAGGCCCGGCCGTGTGCGGGAAGAGGACGGCGGTGTCGACGCAGCGGTGG
>JAPEVG010000569.1:0-17257 GCA_029747595.1 Trametes cubensis
CCTCCCCCAGGGTATGGCAGATAGACCAAAACACACAGGTCTGGAGCATGGGTACGGGAACATGCCGCGATGATAACGCCGGCTTCCTTCAAACGATGCAGAATCTCCGGGACATCGCGGTAGAACGAAATCTTCTGCTCATGTCTGTCCACGATAATCGGATGTCAGCATCTACCCACTCAACTTCGCGTCACTGGAGTCGTGATAGACCCACCTGTCGCGCAGCTCGTTGACGGCGTTCCCTACGCGACGGATGGGTGCTGTGAGGTAAGCCGTCCTAGGGTGAGTGGGATGACTCGATGTTCATGGACAGTTGAACGACTAACGGTAGACGTGGGTATCAATCCAGAGATCCCACAACGTGTAACTGCGCTGACGGACCCTTCGTTAGCAATGCTCGATTCTCTCCTTGATACTCGTGTTCTTACTCAAGGTCAAACGCCACCAGCTTTGGCAATCTGCTGGTCATGACAGTCAAGGAAAGAGCCGCGGCGCGGACGCCTGCCGCTGATAGCGGCGGTATGTACTTAGGGGTGAGTGTTAGATTACAGCCAAAGTATTAAGTTACTTAGCGACGATCCTAAGTGGCTATGCTAAGTAATGATTACTTGACTAATTGGCGCCAAACTAAGCCTTATCTTACATTTCTACCACCATCACCCCGCCGCAACATTCACGCAGAAGAGCTATTCGACAACTGCTAACTTCCCATCTCGCGAGTGGGTCGCAGCCAGGTTCGCGTCATGAACTTGAATCTCCACAACTTGAACGCCCGGCGACTCGGAATGTTGTGGCCGCTTCGTGCGAGAAATCGGTCAGTATCTCGACTCCTATCTAAAGGCAGCGACCTATGAAGCATACTAACAGCCTAAACAGAACACCAGATACCCTTCCAGATGCAACGAGAGCTGACGAGCTCTATGGTCCTTACTATGGTGTCAACCCTCCTCAGTGGCTCTCCACCGTTAACTCCGTAGACGCCGACTCGCGCGAACGCTTGCTTCGGCAGGAGCGCGAGCGAGAGGAGGAACTGCGCAGCATCCGTGCCCTTCTCAACGCGGGCGTGCTCATCAATCGACTTCCCATCGAGCTCCTCGCTGAGATCTTCATGCAGCTCCGGGATGAGTCGTGGGACAATCCGCGCTGGTTCAACGTCTTGCGGGTTTGTCGCCATTGGTTCTATGTGGCTGCGACTGCGCCACGACTCTGGCGGCGGCTCCTCGTCAAAGACAGCACGAACTTGCTCCGCACAGGTCTCGCCAGGTCAAAGCACGTCCCGGTCGATGTCGAAATCGCACCGCGTGGGATGTACACGCTGTTTCCAGACGTGTTGTCTATCATTACGCCTCACGCCGAGAGGCTTAGGCTATTGAAGCTCGGCAATATCCCTGCATCTCACATGGCGCAGCTGATCACGTTCTTGAACACGTCTTCCATGACGGCTCTGCAATACTTCCAGGCGCAGCTTCCCGTTGCAACTAGTGAAGGGATCGTCCTCCGAGAAGCCAACTTCCCTCGTCTGCGGAAGTTGCTCGTGTCCAATCTGAACGTCGTCGCACAACAGTCTCTAGTCTCTCGGTTTATCACTCTCGACCTCGGAGTACATGGCGCTCCAAGTCAGCAGTCCGCGATGAGCATCGACGCATTCCTCAACATGATCAGCAGCCTCGAGAGCATCCAGGAGTTGACGCTTTCTTCTCTATTCATCAAGGGCGCTTCCTCCGCTTACGTCTCAGACCCCACAAAAAGGGTGCACCTCCGTCACCTGCGCAAAATCCAGCTCACCCTCGATGCTATTATTGTCAGGCGGGTCTTCGACGCCATCGTGATCCCTCCCACCGCCGAGGTGCAGGTCACTGCGCTGCACGAGGATCCTCTCGTGGTGCCGAGCATCTCTGCGCTGCTCCCCGCGGACCGAGGCTGCCTGCCGATCCTTCCTGAACTCGTCACCGCCCGAGTGCTATCCTGCGGGGACGGGGTCACGCTGCTTGGGTATCCGACCGTACGCCCGCCACTGGCGACGGGCCCGAGCAACCTGTCGCTCTACGCCGAGCGCGCGGATGCAGAGTGGGACCACAACATGCCCGCGGATGCGCTGTCCGAGCCGCTGGAGGTCCTTCGCGGGTCGCCAAAGCTGGAGCTGCTCGACATCGAATCGGTGACGACGCTCATCGCCAGCGTCGATTGGCCGAGCGTCCTGTCGTGCTTCCCCCGCCTGCGCGAAATCACGATCGCGGAGTGTGGGGAAGAGGTCGATCTCCCTTCGCCCGAGCTCCTGTTTGACGCACTCGATCCTACAAAAGCTCACGTCTCGACGGAAGGCTCTGGCACCTCTTCTGGCACCGATTCGACGGTGCCGTGTCCGCAACTCCAGCGTCTCCGCCTCGTCGGGTGCTGGAAGAAGACGGAGGCGCTGGCCACGAAAGCGATCGCATTCCTGCAGAACCGGCGGGCAAAGCTGGGCACGGACTCGGAGAAGCCGGTACTGGAGGAGTTGTGCGTCAGTGTGCTGGTCGACATTGACGAGGACGCGTACTTGCAGGCGAAGACGCAGTTCGAGGATGCGCTGAAACCGTATGTTACTCAGGTTGTGTTTGAAGCGGCCTAGGTTCCGTGGCAGCGATTGCGCAGCTGCTGTATAGTATTGCTCTTGCTCTTGTTGTATTGTTAGTCTTCACATTCACTCAATCTGGACAGTACGTCATCGCGTCATGTTTTCGAGTCAAGTGCTAGCCTACGTCAGGAGAATAGGTGGTGACAATGCATCTAGTCTGTACGTAAGTACTGGACGCGCTTTCCACTACTCTAGAGCTTCCGGAGACCAGTCTGCTACAACCACAGCTCTAGCGACGAACGGGCTCATTGCATCCTCAAGCATCTTCTTCCTCTCTTCGAAGTACCCATGCCAACCCTCATGGTACATATCGATCGACAGCTCCTCCAATACCACCTCTTCCTCCAAAATCTCTCGCCGTTTATTCAAAAACGACATGATGCGGTCCGGAACATTATCCGTCCATCTCCAATTACCGACCAGTCGCAAACGTCGCAACTCTGGGCACATGATCGGATTTAGACACGCTTGGGCGGCTTCCCAAGTCATGGGGTGCGGAGTTGCATCAAACGGCGTGAATATACGATCGAGAGGCGAAGCGAGCTCGCCGTCTACCATCGTCACGCTGATGCTGAGCTCTTGAAGTCTTGGTATATACGAGAGCGCGATCGACCAGCTCACTTCGAGGGACGAACTCGGCGAGGTCTTGACGTGAAGGACTTCCACTTGGGGCGTGTACTTGAGAATGGTCAGGGGGGGGGATGCTACTGAACGGGTGCCGGGCGCCCTCTCGCGGGGCGACGGAAAGATGGACATAAGAGTCCGCGAGCATCAGGTCGTCTTCACTAGACGCGAGTGAACCCTCGAAGAAGTGTTCATGGGCAAGGGCGTGCATGCGAGCGACAGTGACTTTCGAGAGGATGGGGAGCGAGCTCTTGTCGTCTGGCAGATAGGAGTCGATGATACCTGAGTCGAAGCTCTGGAGGGTGACCTTAGCGGAAGGCGGGATGATGAAGTCATCAAGCAGCCGCTTGAGCACCGGCGCATGTAATACCAACGTGAGGCTGCGAAGCTTCACAAGCTCAACCCTAGGGTAGCGGGGAGGGCGAGGCGTGGTGGTGTTCGATACGGCAATGCGTGACAGGGTGAGATCCTCGATGTTTTGCAGGGTCATAAACACGTCGAGCAGCGCGTCCAGGTCAAACGAGGTACCTCTACCATCGTATGTAGCAACGTTTAACGTCGTCAACTGAGGGGTAACGGCCGCGGAGAACACGTCCAAGTGCGCGACGCGCAGCTCACGTAAGCTCGGGAATCGATCGGGCTCCAGTTGAAGAGGTTGTTTTGGATCCGTACGAGTAGCACAGGCCGTCAAGGCTTGAAGTATAGGGAACGAGTGGGCCTGTAAGAACGCGAGTGCCTCAGTGACCTGGTTCTCCGGGATTATATCGAGTTGTATACGCTGCAGCCTGTGGATATGTGGCGTGATGATAGGAACGACAAAAGTGAGAGACGAATCACGTGGGATCCCGTAGGGCAATAGACAGATGTCCAGAGGGACGCCCTGGGAGCGCACGAGCGAGTTGCGCAAGTTATTGAGACCCTTCCTGACCAGAATTCGGCTCCAAAGCCTCGGTGTACCTGTGGCAACAACGAACCAGTGGCGACAAACACGCAGGATGTGGTGCCACCGTGCGTTATAGATTGGCGGACGTCCTGAGGCTTTCGCGTACAAGAAGATCTCGGACAAGAGTTCGATGGGTATGTCATTGATAGGCGCCCCGGGTTTGAGAGAAGTATGCATGCCTCTTGGCTCTATATTCTCGTGATCCGGCTGCAATGGCTTGGCTCTATCGCACGGGGAAGTGGGGCGCATGGGTGGCAAAATACTGTGATGTATTGGAGCCGTAAATGGGCTGAGAGACGTGTAATCTTCAAGAATCTGCAATACTCATGTTAGAATGGATCTCATTCTATACGTACACTTCCTCAAACCTCAAAACTTCGAACAAGGCCCCGCGCTGGTCACCCGTCTTCAGATACGAGTTCGCACGGCAGTATTTCACCAACTTCAGGAGAGTAAGTCGCAGCCTACTGCAAGGCTGGTGGAGGATATCAGTATGCAGTTACCGGTGCACCATCGCAGAAACGGCGCGGATTTTAGCAGGCGCGCAAAGATAAGCTCCCATGCAAGCGCCCAAAGTAGTGCACAATCGATCATCAGGCCCTTCTAAGTTGTGGTGAGGATTGTCTCCCTTACGACCATCACAGAAGCATTGCACTTGTTGGGATGGTGAAGGCATGGTCTTACAAGGTGACCTCAATATGAGGTGGTGTTTGTACATACTCGGAAGGCGTTGAACATGTTGCGCCAGATGACAATGTGATAGTAATCCTGACGTCGGTCACAATCCCTTTGAAATGGGAGTAATGCTAGCGGGAATGGCGGGCAGCGGTTGCAGGAAGGCATATGTGCCGGCATATCTTAGGCCCGAGCGAACGGTCGTACTTGCGAACCGGCTGCGTGCTCGTCGAGGGGCTCAGCATGGCCGCGGACCTGACCACCTCGAAAACTGCATAACGTTGCCATGTAGTTTAGATCGGTAATGATGATACACAAAGCTGCGTAGTCCCTATTGTTGACATAGAGGGCAGCTTGGTAGAGAATTGTACGGGGCGAGCTCTGCATCCGACTCCAAGGAGCTCTTGAGGCGTGGGCATCAGGTGCGCAGACCAAAACGAAGTCAGGTGGATGCAGGCGGCACCTGATTTGGCCAGTACGGCACTTGGGCGTCTCTGTGCACTGGCGGCGTCTGGCGCTCTCACCTCTAACGACCATCTCCTTGCTTCGCATCTGAGCATCTCCCCGCACAGTAGCTTGAGAAAGCTACTCGAAGCCCGTCTTTCAGGTTTGGCTCATGTAGTCGACTGGGTATGCTTCGTTTGCCATATACTGCTACCAACCCATATGTGATTACTGACAATATGTCCATACTATCAGAATTGAGCCATCTCCGAGGCACTGCGACATCTCGTTCGACATTCCCGCCTTCCACAATGGCCAAATGCAAATGTGGAAAAGCGTTTGTCAGTAGAAGCAGCCTGAACCGGCACATGAACAAGTGTTCGGCCTGTCTTGACATATCTGAAGAAACGTATCGTGCTGCAATTACACGGTGCAATGACTCGGACGAACCGCCAACTAAGAAAGCTCGGACTGCTGCATTGCCGGTATGTCGTAATATGATTATTTTATTACGGATTACACAAGATTGATGTGTCTAACACAGGGATGGATGCGACCCACTCAGACGACGGGCAGCTCATCTCATAGCATGCAAGTGAACGCGACCGTAACTACCAACCCACCTATGGAGCTAGGCGCAATGGAGAGCGCGGGTGAGGAGCAGGTGAGATTGTATGGGATAAGACTCAGTAAGCGTGTATTCACTCGAGCCCTTTTCAGGCCGACGAGGTATCACAAGAAAATGTCGCCGTGCCTCAGGCCATGGACACCGATGCTTCTATGGGCCTCGTTCCCGAGGCAGCTGCAGAGGCTCCAAGGACAAGGGCCGGCCGGCGCATCAGACCTACCTGGAAGCTGCGCGATGCACTACCCGAGGACGTCGGTGCCACGCTCGACAACCCAATCCATGAAGATGCAGAGGCTCTACCCTCCGATGAGTCTGGTTCTAGATCACGTGCGGGCCCTCGTCTCGTTCTTCTTGCCACAGATTATGTGCGGACGGTGGCCAATACCTTTGGGCTTCGCCGATTCTACAAGCGACGTCCTCATCGACCCCCTCAGGCGCGTACGGACCTTGAGGCTTGTTATGCACCAACTGCGAATGTTGCCGCGGCGAAAAAGAAGTCGCGATCAGTTGCCGAAATCATCTTTCCCTTCCCCAACATCTCCTCCTGGCGTTTCTCTTGGCATTACACCAATGGCTACAAGAAGACACAAGCAGACCGTGACGGCATGCAGACTCTGGTCAATCGGCCCGATTTCTGTCCGGCTGACATCGCCGGCGTCGACTTCCGCAAACTGGATGAACTAGTTGCATCGGGTGCGTGTGAGGAGGCGCCTTGGTCCAACGAGCGAGAGGGATGGCGCACGACGTCTGTCACAATTGGCGTGCCGAGTGGTAAGAGGGCGACTCAGGCCTCTCGACGTGAGGCCGCCTCTGCAGCGCGTCGGGTCAACCGACACGAGCCTGCTGAAGACACACCACCCATCCATGCGATCCCTGGGCAGCACTTTACCGTCGCTGACTTCCACCACAAGAACCTGTGCGCCGAGATCAAGAAGACGCTCTCCTCTGATCCTGCTGCGCACGACTTCGTCTACGACCCACACCTGGTAGAGCTTCACACGCCCGCCTCGCCCACTCATTCCGAACAAGTGTACGGCGAGTTGTACAACTCACCGTCATTTGTTCAGGCCGACCTCCGACTTCAGAACTCAGCTCCTGAACCTGGATGCAGTCTACCTCGCGCGATCGCCGCTATCATGCTGTGGTCCGATGCGACTGTGGTGTCCCAATTCGGCAATCAGAAAGTCTGGCCGGCGTATATGTACTTTGGAAACCAGTCGAAGTATACGCGCGCACGACCGACTGCACGGGCTGCGCACCACATCGCGTACTTCACGAGCGTAAGTTCTGTTATTCATGGTAGCTACATCGGTTAATTTCCCTTCCTCACAGTTGCCGGATCGCGTTCAAGACTTCATCCGGGCGCAACATGGGAAGTCAGCGTCTGCACCGCTCTTGACACATTGCCGTCGTGAGCTTTTCCATGCACAATGGAAATGCTTACTTGACGATGAGTTCATGCACGCGTACGAACACGGGATGATCGTCGACTGCATAGACGGCGTGCGGCGACGAATCTATCCCCGTATTTTTACATACTCTGCAGACTATCCCGAGAAGTAAGTAGCTAATATGCTCAGACATTGCTACATGCTGACCGTTTGGGTTCAGGATGCTCGTCGCCACGCTGCGTGACAAGGGGCGCTGTCCGTGCCCCCACTGTTTGGTTACTTTTGAAGACATCGACAAGCTCGGCAATGACGAGGATCGGAACAGACGAAGTCATCAAGTCAGGGAGTCTGCGGCCGAGCAGAGCGCTCTTGTGCAAGAGGCCCGCGAGATCATTTATGACAGCGGCTATGTTGTCAATTCTGATCGAGTGGAGGCACTGTTGCGGGACCATTCCCTTGTGCCCACCATTGTTCGTAAATGCATCTTCCATACACCGATTGCCATCTCTGATTGTGATTCAAACAGAATGCGTTTTCGCGCCTTCAAGAACTCGGTTTCAATATCCAAGACGCGTTAGTTGTCGACCAGCTCCACGAGTTCGAGCTCGGTGTTTGGAAGGCGGTATTTTCACATTTGGTTCGGATCCTTGAGGCGGCAGGCTCAGACCTCGTCAATGAGCTGAATGAGCGGTACGTTACATTCGGAGGATACAATATTGTGCTCATTCTGATCTGTTGATAGTTTCCGGCAAGTACCTCCGTTTGCGCTGGACACCATCCGCAAGTTCGCCAACAACATCTGTGAGATGAAGCAGATGGCAGCTCGAGATTTTGAGGACATCCTGCAGGTGATTGCCATCAATTCACGATAGTTCTGGCTCTGATCACCCTTGACAGTGCATAATCCCTTGCTTTGAAGGCCTTCTGCCTGATGACGCACATGGCGACGCGGTTCTGACACTTCTCTATGTTTGTGCCTACTGGCACGCCCTTGCAAAGATGCGCATGCACACCGATACGTCCCTACAACTCCTGGACGATGCGACTGCGGTACTTGGCCATGACCTTCGGCATTTTGCCGGTGTTACCTGCGCAGCGTACAACACGCGTGAAACTCAAGCCGAATATGAAGCTCGCAAACGTGCTGAGGCGCGGCGTGTCGCTGCGTCTAGTGCCACGTCTGCTAGCGTGGCGCAAGACACTGGCCGTCGTCTTCGCCGATTCAACCTGCGAACAATCAAGATGCACTTTCTGGGCGATTACGTGTCTTGTATCAAGAAGTTTGGTACGTCTGACTCGTACACGACGCAGACGGTCAGTTGTATATTTCCATAGCACACGGATAGGTAATCATCTTGTTCACAGGGCGAACACGAGCACCGACGGGTCAAGGCACGCTGGGAGCGTACAAATGGTGTCCGTGCTGGTCAACAAGTGGTCAACATCGATGCTCGGGAGTCACGCATGCACGCGATGGCACACGAGCTCAGCGATCTCGGCCTTGATATACCTGGCCTAGTCTCCCACTCTGCAGACGTTGCCAACCCTTCAAGTATCCCACCGGAGCATCACCACCATATCGGCAGCAGCGACAAGAACTTTATTGGCCTTCGAGAATGGCAATCTGAGCACCCAGATGACCCGTTTGTCGAGGTAAGAGTTTCTGCGCGTACCATCACTGTGGAGCTAACCCGGTTCCGTCATACAGACATTCGTTCCGCGACTGAAGGAGCACCTTCGCCAACGGCTGCAAGGTGCATATCCCTCTTTAGCCAACACCGACGTCCCCATTATCATCCACCATGACCGCATTTATGAGCACGCCACGGTGAACTTCAATTACACCACTTACGATCTGCGGCGCGAACAGGACATTGTTCATCCCTCAATGGGGAAGTCGGACATCTTGGTCCATACTCCCAGTGCTTGCGATGACCCTCCGATCGGGTACCCATGGAGTTACGCTCGTGTCCTGGGGATTCATCATACGCTGGTCCATGTTCCTGGTGAGCATGACCCGCTTAGGATTGAGTTCCTCCATGTACGTTGGTTTGAGACGGACACCGACTGGACCAGCGGCTCTGAGACACGGCGTCTTGAGCGCATCTCTTTCGTCCCGTGGACATCGGGTGATGCATTCGGATTCGTTGATCCAATGCATGTCATCCGTGCCTGCCATCTGGTGCCCGCGTTCCGTCACGGCCGGACAGCACAATACCTTCCTCCCAACACACTCTATCAGGTTCCTGGGGGCGACTGGATGTATTTTTATGTCAATCGGTGAGTTGATATGATTTATTGTTGATGACGGTCACTCATAGATTTATGGCAGCTTCGTCGACCGTGACATGTTCGTTCGTCATCTTGGCTGTGGAGTAGGTCACCTGGACTTGCGCGCGCAGCAGGTTGAACGCATCATCTGCGATGGGTTCGATCGTAATGCCGCTATAGTACCAAGTGGATCTGACGGCCGAGTGGATGACTCTGAGCCGACACCGGAAACCGATGAGGCACAAGCGCTTATGGACGAGGAGGTGCCCGAGATCGGTTTAGACGTAGTGGATGATCTGTATGCAGACTTGTGACCTGTCCCCACTAAAGAGCAGGAACCAATAGGAAGTCGTTGCCATCTGCTGGATCCGTCTCTCGGCCGCCCGTCTTGGCATCGCTGTCGGCCTTATAACGGCGAAGTCTGTCTCCATACGTCCTGATCACCCTTTCCCCTTCTTCTCTCACCTTGCGTTGCAGGCAACGCATCCCGTCCCTCCTTTTGTCTTTCCTGAATCTGCCATGCCTGCAACCCCTAGGACGCACTCTGAGCGTGACAGTGGCTCAGAGGATGAACAACCCCGGCCAACAAAGCGTGTATCTACCTACAAGACCCGGTATGTTTGTATTGTAAACTATCACATTAAGCAGCGCTTTGAACAAACACCAGGTCTGCCATGGAGATTGCGCTTGCCAATGCTGGCACGGCAGTTGGCATGATGGGCGACCTCTTCCGCGACTTCCAAGCAATCTTGAATGCTGGCGTTCAGGCAAACCCGAACTCTCCTGCGACGGCTTTGAGCTATAGGTATGTGGTTCTTTAGGCCTCTTCCTACCGACCGTCTTCAGCTGATCTTGCAGGGAGCGAAAATATCAAGACCTCTATGAGCACATTCTTGCCATTATCCCTACAATCGCGCAGGAGATCGCAGCGCGTGGTCCGCAGGGTGGGCTGCTAGTCGCTCGTGAAGTACGTGTGTATCTATTTAATATCTTATACTTTTCCTAACGGACCCTACGCAGCTCGAAGCTGGTCGACTGGCGATACGCAGTGCCGACTTGCATGGCATCAAGAAGGCCATCATTACATGGGACCAGTATGTCCCTCCCATTGTGCCTGATGCAAAGTCGACGCGTGGCTTCAACCACCCTGAGTGCGGTCGACTTCTTTGCCCTGCTGACCACGACTGGTCAGATTCTGAGTAAGTTACCATGTTGCTGAGTTGTGTGAGTCGCTAACGTCTCATATATCTTTAGAGTTCGTCAAGCCCTCCAGAATGGCAGTCGCAAGTACCCAGCCGGTGCGCGCGACTGGCCGTCCGTCCTGTGGGAGAACGAGACTCTTGACCAGGAGGATCTGTCTGCTGGCTTTCTGCGCAACCGCCGCTTGGTCATGGTGAGCGAGCAGCCTCTCCGTCTATTGTTATCGACCACTCACACGTTACCTCTAGGCTGGGCGCCATTCTCTTTTGGGCCCTCGGGCGGCCTACAATTCGCTTACTGGCAAGGTCTCAGCGCGTAAGCCCAAGGCCCGAATCTATCACATCCGGTCAATCTCCATTCCATTCATTGCGTATACCGCTGTTCTTGTGAGTTTCAATCTGCGTTATGGGACATAGTTTCTCACTCAAGATATATCGTTCTTAGGTGCACTTCGCTTTGAGCTCCCAGGAGACCTTCAGCGATGGGACCACCCCTGGAACCTTCCCATACGAGGAGTTCTATCAGTCTATTGTGCGCTATGCCGAGGAAATGATGGCGCAAGAAGTCCGTGAGGACCTTCTCGCATGGTGGACCAAGTAAGTTGCTATGACTCTCCGTCTGTCTAGCCGTGCTCTGATACATATGAAACAGACAGGTCTTTGGTATTGTTCAGGACGAGTATTCCTCAGAGGATGACAATGCCGACGGCTCAGATGGGCGCCCACTTTCCATTATGGCACGGATGAAGGCCCAGGCTAAGCTAGCACGTATTGCTGCGGCTGCAGAAGAAGCTCATGCTGCGGCTGCCAGTGCAAGTGAGGCTGCGCATGTACTGGCTGGACTTGCTACGGGTGCCCCGGCAGCTGCCATCCCTACTCCTATTTCTAGCTCATCGACGTCTCCTTCGGCCGTCTGATTATTATCATCATATACTCCGTTACACTGTTTGGACCTGAGCTATGAGCAGATGTAGTTGTTTATTCTAATCCTATAATTCGATGCGTTGTTCCGAACACCCTGAAGACTGATTTTGTGAGATATTATGAGTGTTGCATGGCGCCATGAGGAGCGCAACTTTGGACAGGTTGCGAGACGGATACATGTTGTATGACTTGTTCTCATATTCCAATTGACACAAAAACCACACAAGTGATAACATGCATATCAATCAGTCAATTTGTGACGTGCACCACAGATGTACTGCCTAGAAGATATGTACAAGGTGCGCAACTTACAAGCGGCCCAAACATAGCACAGCTTGGTACAAGCGCGTCATGATTGCATAGCTTGTAAGCACGCCAAGATCACGCAAGATACAAGCTCCCTGATATTGGAGAGTGGTTACAAGGAGACCGATCTCCGGATAATGTGATTATATTGGATTGGGAAGATGGCACCATTGCGTCTCTTTCAAGGTGATCTCATGTCTCTTATAATCTGATACATAGGATTATAAAATCCGGGCCAAAAATGCGATGACGGTGGCACGCGGCTGTTGAGTGTTGTCCGCATTGATCAGGGTTCGTTCGGAGCTTGTATACTAGCTAGACCAGCTAGGGTCTGTAGCTCTCCGACTATTGTAATGAACTTCAAGGTGGCATCAAATCCGTTGATTACTCGGTTAGGACAGGCGTTTAGCGGTGTTTCAATCTGGGACTATCATACATTTCTGCACAGAACCCATCGCCACTGGTTCATCAACTTCCACCCGAACTACTCCTTGAGATATTCCAGTGGGTCCAAAGACTGTGCGGCTGGAAACCTAGTCACTAAGGTATTTCTTGAACGACTCAAGCTGGCTGTGGCTCCATGTTGCCTGGGTTTGTCGCCATTGGCGTTCCGTCGCTCTCTCCGCGCCTATCCTTCGAAGTTTCGAACGCCATCATCGTTCATTCCGGCTGGCCTCATAGCAGTCTACTATTGTCAATATTATTGGAAAGGGCAGCGGGTGCTATGCTCGACATTGCACTCATGCGCAAACGGCAGACCGCTGAATATCGTGTTCACGGACTCGCCTTGCGAACCGACTGTCGATCGCGACCAGTTCCTCTCTCGTTCGAAGCTTCATTCCGAGGTGTCGATTATGTGAGCTGTTTCATTCACTCTCGTATATCGCGACTATCTGACGTACCATTACCTGTGCTCTGGTGCACTAGCTACCGAACAAGCCCGTACAGAGAAAGCATGGCGGAGGAGACGTTACGGCGCATGTCTACATCTCGAATTCCTCTTGAAGCCTGGAGTTCTTTGGCCGACAGCGATCGTCTACCAACCATACAGATTTGTGCCATTTCCTTGAGGCCACTCTCGCTTGCGCAATGCGACAGCCCCTCCTATGCTACGGGTAATATCTGAGTACGGTCTGGATCCCTCAAACTTACACTCTCTATTCTTACATCGTTATGCTTCACTACCTAGATACTACACCCTCAGACAATGATTGAGTCAGACGGCCGATCAGTGCGCGCAAGTAGCCCCGCCCGTTGCCGCGTCTGTCGCGGCAGGGAATGCTGGACAGCTCTTCGAATCGTTCGCTCCAGCCACATCCATACTTGGGTTCACCGTGAAGAAGTTGGTCGGCCTGAAGAGCAGACGGAGATGCTCGACAGGCATGACCGGCCAGTCTTCCGGTCGCGGGATGTGCGTAATTCCTAAGAGAGGCAGCGATAATTCAGTTCAATCTTACAGAGACGCATACAGTACCGACGCACCCATCGTGATGTACACAAGCAAGTCCTCGTCTAGGAGGTTGTCGTCGCCCTTGGCCCAATTGGGGAGCGCGTCGGCAGGCGTGTCGCGCGTCTGCGGGACGTACTTTCCCGACGGCCACATGCGCCCGCCTTTGGGTCCCTCGACGTCCTTCACGACCCACAGGGGCTTTCGCGCGAACGGCGCGCGCTTCGCAACGATGCTGCCGTCGAGCGCCATGAGGGGCGCGGTCGCGCCCTTGCCCATGATTGTGTACGCGGCATTGCGTTTCGACGACGGGTGCACCGTCTTCGGGTTCACGATCGACCACCGCCGATCCGTCGCGTAGTCGTAGTCACGCGCACCATCTTCTGCGCGCGCGATGGGCGTGCTCCGCGTGATGAAGGCGTTGCCGCTGTGGTTGGCAGGCGAGCCGAGGGGTGCATTGGGGAGGGGAAGGACGTCGGTCTCGACGACAGAGTTCTGCAGGCCATCGACCATAGGATCGACGCGCACGGAGAAAATGTGTTGGTGGTAGTGCGCGTTGATACCTGGTGCGAGCGTCGTGCCAAACGGGCTATTAGGCTCATCTTGGCCCTGGACATAGACTTGCAGGATACCGGTGAGGCGGACTTCGAGTTCGATGTTGCCGTCCTGGTAGAACATGTAGTTGAAGATGTACTCTGCCATTTATAGCGCTCGTCAGAATTGATTGGTGCACAATGATTCCGTCGGTATCCTCACCATAGTTCGCGAGTGTGCAGATCTGTTGTATGACCAGTCTACGGCTGCGAACAGCCTGTGCGCGACCACCAACACGGAAGTCCGTGTGTTTCCACAGCAGGCCTGCATCCTCCTCGTGGATGCAGATGACGTTCTTGACGATGACTGCAGAGCCGTCGTGTGCAACGTACGCTCCAGGCTGCAGCACCAGCGATCAGACATACTAACTAGAATATGACTAATACATGCATACCAAGTAGTGGATCTGGCCTAGGCAGTCACAGCCAAGGGTGAGTTCGTTCGCCATAGTTCCCATGCCGTACTCTCCCCTGTAGATTAGTGAGTACAGATAGCATCAGTCCGTAGAGATACGTACACGTCGAAAGCGTGTTTCCGAGGATGCGGGTGATCAGGTGAGGCGTATGGGACAACCATCTCAGAAAGCGAGAGACGGTAGAATATTGGGCGGATATTTCCATCGTCATTGTATGTGATGGTCGACAGCGCGATTCCCTCACGATGGTGGAAGGCTGATGGGATGAACTCAGCAACATTCGTAGAGGGGTTTCGCAGACGACTTACCGACATGCATCTTCCACTTCTGCCATTCCAGCACGTGGCCGTCCACCTTGAAGCTCACCCCCTCGGGCTGAACGACGTGCAGAGGCTTGAGGTCATCACGGAACTTGAAGCCCTCCTTCTGAGCCAGTAGATCCGGGAGGAAGTCGTATGACTCCTTAGGGGGAGGTACGCGCTTTCTGCCTGAGGCTTCGAGCGGGTCTGAATCCAAGGGAGGTGGCGCGGTAGTTGGCGCGGTAATATCCACCGTCGCGACACCGGCGCACTCAAAGAGCGATTTCTCTGCCTTGGGCTTGTACGTAGGTGGAAAGTCGATGTGGATCACCTTCCTCGCCACGGAGTCTACTACGGGTACGAAGTCCTGTCCGGATAGATCATGAAGGGCGTAAGATTTAAGATCAATACTAGAGCTCAAGACTTACCAGAGGATGCGCATACAAGTTCTCGTGGCGAGACCAACGAGCGAACAAGAGCGCCTGCTGGATTCGCTGTCTCGTAGGAAAACGGGGATCGTGGCCGATAGCCCATCCATCGGCATGTAACTGTTCCGGCTTCACGCCTGTTTTGTATATGAGCAGGCGCGTAGATTCGAAGTGGACTGAGACACTGACCAACTTCCGCGGCAAGCTGTTTCACCTTTTCATCCGCGCGGATGATCTCCTCGCAGAGCAAGAGTTCTTCGACGGAAATCTGAGGCTGGACGCCTTCGGGGAGTTTCTCCAGGGAATCCACCACCCATTCTGGACCATTCAGTGAGAGGATGGTGTTATACGCGTCTCTAACTTGGGAGTGAATAGAGGAGATCGGGCGAAACAGAAGCCACCTTTACCCGGTCACAGCATCGACGAACTGCAAGAGATAAATATCAGCATAGACAATCGTGCTATGCTACGCTATAAACTCACGTCGACCTCAGCTTTGCGCACGATCTCGGTCGCAGGCTCGGGCTTCTCGCCACTCTGCAGCGGAATGCCGAGGTATGCGAGCACCGCTTTCTTTGGCGGCGGAAGCAGGTAGCTTGTAATGAACCTAACTGCCTTGACCTCTGTCTTCTCCGCGACATACCGCCGGACGCTGTGAGATACGGCAACGATCTGCAAGATCGGATTAGCTCCTGATAAACCCACGGATCGGGATCGCCATCTCCAGTGTACACACCTCGTCAGGGGTCAAGGGATCAAGAGGGTGCTTGAAGGCTGGGCCATTTGAGGCATGCTCGGAACTCTGTACCGCAGTCGCAGTGCTCGGGGCGGTGTGAGAGACAGACATACTATGGGTGTGGGTGGGTAAGTGACAAGGAAGATGAAACCGCCTGCGCGTGCGTCTAACCTTGCGCCATTATAGCCTGGCCTTTATATGTATTGCAAGACGGCGCTTCTGGAGGGCTAGCTATCTACATGGAGCACGCGACGGAGGTCCGCGTCCTTCTTGAATGATTGATAGGAAGGGGGATACTTCTTCGGACATGGATTTACGATATCTGTGCCCTGATAAAAGCAGTGGTCCAAGATGCTCCTGCGGCAATAAGCCGATAGCGCTGGAGATATGGCTAATCGCAAGAAGCCATGGGCATTTGCGAGGTGCCCTCCGAGACACAGCTCAAGCAAGATCACTTAGACAATCCATGCCCGTCTTTATTTCCCGCCCCATCCGAGGAACATGACATTCACACGTAGATGGGGAATCGAACGCCGTGCTTTGTCCGCTGACGGTTAGAAGATCCGGCGTACGTAGCTGCACGACAGGTAGAAGCACCTGACTCCGGCGCTCGTCTCTTCGATAATCCGCTCACATGCACCAGGTATGTGAGATCGGGTTAGCGATGGGAGCGTGGTGAATGGATGGGGGAGCTAACTGACTGGATTTACGAGGCGAAGACCTGGTAGAAATGTGAGTAACTCGCGGTATCTCTGCAAAAGGGCGGCACTCTGCAGCTTTTTGCAGGACTCGTTTGCATGCGAAGCACTGGCGATGAGGAGCTGCTATAGGCATACCCGTTGCTTCGCCTTCACAAAGTCGTACACCCGAAGAAAATGCGATCTCGTGACGAACGTGCATAGAAGCGCGATGGGCCCAAGAACGCTCTGGGAGGACTAATTCGCAAACAGACGCGTCAAGAAGCTGGCAACGTTCAATGGAGAGACGAGCATGTGACGAACCCGACATGTACGGATTACCACTAATCCGCTCACATGCACCAGGTGGATGTGGCCGGGTCGGACTAGACATGTAGCACGATGAGCGATCGAATGCAGATACAGAGGAGCAGGTGGGCTCACGACGGTCGTCTGACAAGCGTGACTAGTACGAGTCGTGTCATCCCAGAAACGTCAGTTGGTACGATGTGATGGTTCGAGGAGCTGAGGCCTTCTAGAGCACCCCTGTGACGAATCCCAATCCTTATATGTTTCAGAACGAGCGAACCCAATAGAAGTCGTACAAATGGATCAGCATAAGGAACGTTACTGTAGCAGATG